>JANIPM010000233.1:17132805-17152119 GCA_027478405.1 Erythroxylum cassinoides
CCAGGCCTCTAACCGCTAAGCTATAACTCAAGTGGTGTGAGGCGTGGGTCATGCACCCAACAAAACCCTGAGGTCTCAGGTTCGACTCCCAAGACCCCCCAACGAATGGGGATAGGAAGTAGACAACCTAGGCGGCCAAAGGGGACAAAACCTCAATGATGCGGGCTCACCCAAACTAAAAACAAAATAAAACCCAACAAAATCCTGAGATCACAGATTCGAGCGCCGCACAACCTCGCACAAGCTCACCTAAAAATCAAAGGGGACAAAACCCAATGATGCGGGGCCCACCCAAATCAGTATGATAACAGAAATGTAGTGTAATTTAAAAAATGATATTTAAATAATACTATATAAAAGAAATGTAGTGTAATTAAGAAATAAACTAGACCAAACCGCGTCTGACCCGCTCCTACACCTAATTCAGGTCGAGAGTCGCGACAGCTTCGTGGAATGCCCACGAATGATTCTACAACAAGGTCGTGGTTTATTGCCACGTGTACTTTGACATGTCTCCGTTTCGGTTAGGTCTAAGGAAGGGAGTCGATGAGTCATTCAAGATGGACGGCTCTCCCTCTCCAAAGTTCATAGTCCAAGCAAATGCTTCATTAATTACGATCATATGGTGTACTTCCATGATCTATTGGATGATGGTTAGTGGTCTGGTCACCTCTATTCTGCCGAGAAAAGCTTTCATGAACGTGGGGTAACAAACAGCCGCACAGTATGCGGATTGAATGCACCGAACAACTACCTAATCACCTGTTACGTTTAACCGACTCCAATGTAGACTGTTCGGACAACTTTTAATGACTGAAGCTTATATTTGGTCACTAGTTACGAATCGATACTAGTCACGGTTCCTTGAAATATTGAATCTTACCATAAAAGTCAAACGCAGTACTCTCGGTGCATTTAAACCATTTACGATACTGGATGGAAAGTCAAGTACAAGTTTGTACCGTTGCATGCCCTTTTAAGTCGCCATAACTGCGCTTTTTTTTTTTTTATTGAAAGGAAACTGGCGAAACGTATTACAAAGTCAGTATGAGGAAACTGGTTGCCGACATTGTTAGATTATTTAATGTCCCATGTACTTAATCGTATTGAGTCCTATGAAACGCACCCAAGATAATGGTTATTGGGTATTACCGATTGGGTCTCAAATGGGTCACAGACCCTTTTCCTCTCTCTTCCTAATTCCAAAGGACGTGTCCTTTGGACATGATATATAAGTTGCAAATAACTTATGAAATGAATGATTCTTAACCATTGAGAAAATCCGAAAGGAAGAAGACGAGAGGAAATAAAAGCAATCAACCTTTAACGAAGAAGCGATATGGATACGGGTACGCAAATCGAATCGATCCTATTATAGTTTTACAGACATATCTTCAAAGAGGAAGCATTGGCACCCTATAGGTGCAGTATCAAAATAAGTGACGCCGACATCTAAAGCAGCAACGTGAGTGGCAAGCCGGTTAGCACTTCTGTTGCCCTATCTGTAAACATGTCGATGAACAACAGTCCAATTGCGGTGAATCAGTTCGCGAATGTTCGCGATAATAGGGCAGACCACCTGCGTACGGGAACCCGAGGAAGACAGGAGCTGGTGCACCGCTGTCGAATCAGCCTCCAACTCGATGTGGTGGAAGCCTAGACGCCAGGCAAGGGAGAGACCAGTATAAACACCCCAGAGCTCAGCAGTCTTTGGAGGGCACCAACCGAGATTCTGGACAAAACCAGCTAACCAACGCCCGACGCTGTCCCGTATGAGTCCACCGGCTATGGCCAGGGAGATAAAGACTGGTTCGTTTACAACTGCAACAGTAAGGAATGGCCTGGAGATAAAGAAGTTTGTTTTTCTTTTTTGAAAAATTTGATGATTTCCTCCAGAGTTCAGAAGGATAGAAGCTAGACGGAGTCTGAATAGCGACACTTGGAGAGACAGCAGATTAACCAGCAAATCTTAGCCTTTATCCAGAGACATAAAAAGGGTATTAACTATATTTTTATCTTTTCAACCTTACGGATGCTGAATATTTATCTTATGTTATTTAGGAGTTTTGATGTTGTTACTTGACTCTTTCCATAAAATCCTGCGCATTACACACAGCTAAGAAATTGTTTTAATTCTCCATATTTACACTACAAGAAAATTACAAATTATAAATTATTGACCCAAAAATCCGTGGTAAATTAGCGACAGAAATTGATTTTCCGTCAATAAAATTGTCAGAAAATAGTTTTTTGGGATGGACAAAATATCCGTCAATAAAGGGGTGGGGAAATTATCCCCCAAATTTTGTCGACAAAATATAGCAACGGAATAGTAAAGTCTGCCGTAAAAATAAGCAACAATGCTTGGCAGAAAAATATGTGTCAGTAAATTACTGATGAAAACTGCTTCCATTGATATTTTTAGTTTTTCATTGAAATGAAAACGATGTCGTTTTAGTTTTAGCATAAACCTACCCAGAAACCCTCCTCCTTCCCCAGCGTCATTTTTTCTTCTTCCTTTGTTCTTTATCGTCGTAGCTGTCGGTCTTCTCTCTAGAAATCATCATCCATCGTCCGAAATCATTGTCCATCATCCATCATCTTCAATTATACGAGGTTAGTCGTCCATGGTGGTTTTATTTTGTCTACGAAAAATTTCGCTGTAAATGCTTATATATATGAACGTCGGTTTTATTTTGATGGAATGTGGGTATTCCGCGTTTTTTGAGCTGTGGTTAGTTCATTTGTTGTTTGAACGTATTTAATGGAATGTTGGTGAATAATAGATATTGTAAAAAAAGTTTAACAAATTATTATGGTACTATGGTACTCAAACACCATGTCATACTTTTTTTTTTGGATTATATCCTTAGTTTCATGTCCAAACAACAAAGTTACATTTGAAGAGAGAGATTTTTTGCATATCATATATCTTTCTTATTTTCAAATGGTGGGAAAATCGAATCTCTTACTTCCCATTTGACTAGTCCTGTCATTTTCACAGGCATTAATAGTTACCTCCTTTTTATTTGGAACTGACTTTGTCTTCAATGGTATGCATTTAGTACGTGTTCTTTCGATCTCATTTTCTTGCATTTGCAATCGGGAAGTCTGGCTGTGTAAACATAAATATGGTGAAGTTGATTAACTATCCGCTAAGAAAAAATATCGTGACAGTAGAAAATCCTGTAAAATGTAACCTATTTAGTCAGGAATCAAACATAAACTGAATATGAAAATGAGTTGAGCTTCAGAAGTTAGACCCCTAAGTTCAGACTGTGGGATCATGCGAGTGTTGGAGAGCCTTGGCCAATGCTTAGCACGCAAGTCGGCACGAGGAAGGCGTGCTGACGAGGGAACAAGACTAAGTCTTGCGAGTTGGCGAGCAAAATCCGAGGAATTTGCAAAGTAGGCGAGAGATGTGGGAAGTATCGACGAAGATCTCGAGAGTAGGCGAGATTCGATACGCGTGGGCACGTATAGGCATACATTGAAGAAAATCTTTAACGAGACATGATATTCGGATGCGAGGCCGCACGGAGTTGGAAAACTAAGTCATGCGAGACCCGAGGGTGCGCGAGAAGGCATACAAAAGCGCAATAAGGCGCCTAAACACCTAACTTTGACAAGGTAGGTCGGAGGTATGTAAATGGGCGAGATTTTTATACTAACTCAAATTGTGACTTGTGACTTAGTCATGGAGCGATGAGACTGCACCCTGAGGGAGCTTGATCATAAAAGATAGACTTATCCATGAACGTGCATTGATGGACTTATGTGCAATAGGCGATAGTGAAAACACTAAGGCAAATGTGGGCGAGTGGGATCAGACTTGATGCAAATTTTAGTTGGGTATCAGACCTTGTGGAAATTGACTCAACCTAGGCTAAGGACCTGACGAACTAAGGACTTGGCTATGCTCGGATGGATGTACCACGACTAACGGACTTGTTGTGGGAAGCATTGAATTAGACCAGTGTGTTAGTGGGCTTCGGCAAGATCACATTGCATCATCAGCGGATAGAGATCGAGATGATGTGGCGATGACTGTGAGTTAGAGTTGCAGTGAAACTCAACATCTGAAGATAGTGGAGATCTTCGTAGATAAGGATGTTAGTGTTCTAGATAAATGTAAACTCTATCTTATGTTATCTTGTTAGATTCTATCTTATCAGTTAGAGTCCTATTTGGATGGAGGTGTCGTCCAATTGGTTCATGTAATCTTATCTTATAGGGATAGACGTAATCTTAGGTAGTTCAGATTTAGTGGAAATTTGTGACTCCAAGTTAGGATGCCTATATATAGCTCATTCGAGCTTTGCTCTTCTCATTCGATCAGAGAGAGCATTCTTTGTATTCTTTTGAGGAAAAGTTTATGAAGTTGGTCTTTTGACCATATCTTTGTGTTTTCTTGTTGTCTATGTTCTTGTTGCTTTTATAGCATTGTTTCTTCAAGTGTGTGCGAGGTAAACACTTTGAGGGTGGGGAAGGCTGAGTCTTGCTTTAATGGATCTAAGTAAGACTATCGTACAAAGGGGGTGAGCGAGTAACTTCAGGTGTAAGTTCGAGTCTCCAAGGTTACCTTTGTAACAGTCCCCACCTAAGCAAGATTTAAGTAGGCAAAGGCGATGGCATTCGCAGAGATCTCTTGAATTAAATTCTTGACTGTAAGAATTTAATTATGGAACTTATGTCATGGTGTTCGAGTACTGTAGTAGTAGCATTTTTGGTAAATTTATTCTTAGGTCTGTGGTAGAAAGAGAAGTTGAAAAGTTCAAAATGAAGGTCCCATATTGTTTAGGAATGTTCTATTATATGTTTATGTTGCTTATATATAAATCTATCCTTAATGTTTTTGCACTTATCAATGCAAATGGACTTAAGAATATACTCTAAAATTTTATTAACAAGTTCGAATCAAATAAACAAAAATTAAACTAAATAAAAATTGATCTATCGATTCCTTCTTTGATAAATTCATAATTCAATAAAGAAATAAGAATTAAAAAAGAAACTTTAATGACTATTAAATAAAAATATCTTAAAAATCATCTTAAACTAATAATAATTTTGATTTGTTAGTGATTAGATTAGCTTTTTCAATGATATCGTCCTTAATTTTTATACTTTTGTTTGTTGTAGTTCTTGTAGGCCATGTTCTGTAAGGATGGTTGTTGATAATTATCTACCTCATTCGTCTTCTTTGTAGTTTGCAATTGTCCTTCTATCAAGGTAAGTCGAACAACTAACTAATGTCTACAATGTGATCAATTTTGTGTTGTTCTTTGCAAGTTTACCTTTAACAATGATTGATGAGATTTTAAGCTGGGATTTAATAGTCTAAATATTTATATTTGGGCATTGTTTAAATTAAAAGATAAAGACTTAAACTTGTAGGTGATTAATTCAAACTTAGTATTAACTTAAGAAATTCACATAATTGACATGACAATTCTTTGCATAATAAACCCCTAGGATGATATATAGACTGGAAACTCATAATTCAGCTCCCATGAGGCTTATTAGTGAAAAGTCCCACGAGCTTACGAGTCACAGCGAGAACTTGCTTTCTCAGTTCATATGGTGTAACATTGCCACGTATCATAGTGCTTGTTTAAAATCAAACTTTGGAATTCAACTTGTAGGTGATTAATAAAAACATAGTTATCTTAGTTTTGTATGTTGTTGCTTGAAATATTGTTAGAATGATTGATGGCTAAATGTATGAATTATATAAGTATTTACTGTATGCCAAATGAGTTTGTATAATTATGGATGATTTGAGGCATAATAAATCCCTAGGATGGTATATAGCTTGGAAACCCGTGATGCAGCTCCCATGAGGCTTATCAATGAAAATTTTCACGAGCCTAGAATGAGAATTTACTTTCTCGATTTACAGTTATAAACAATGTCATATACCATAATGCTTGGTTGGGATATTGCTTTATTTAACTGATAACCACATATGTTCAGCTTGTATAATTGTGAACTCATATAGTAGGATAAGTTGGTTTCAATTTAGAGGGGGTAAAAAGCTTAGGGGACGTTTTGTAAAATAAAGAAGAAATGTTTTATAAGCTTAGGGGAAATGAAGGATACTAATTATGAAATCACTTTTTTAAATAACAGTTTTGCAGAAATGAATAATGTTGATAGATCTTGGATGAATAGACGATTAACACTGGATGGTCTTATTTGTTGAGGGAGTTGAAGTTTTTAATCACTATGCATTTTCTCAACCTGCAAATATGGATGATCCAAAGATCAGATGTCCATATAAAAAGTGCAAACATATTTGTTTTCTTCCTATTGATGAAGTGAATATCCATTTTATAAGAAAAGGGTTTGTTCCAAATTATTTTGAGTGAACACAACACAGGAAGCCATTAATTTGTAACACCTCAAGGGGTAATGAAGTAATCTTGTCAATAAATATGGATGGGTTTGAAGGGGGATCGGATATATAACAAATAATATGGGTGCAACTGAAAATCCTTACACCTAAATGGTTTATAATGCAACCAGTTATACTTTTTAGGCAAATATAAAAAATCTTGAAGAAGAACTAAACCTACATGCAAATTTTTTTTTTCACTTGCTAAAATCAGCTTAACAAAAATTATGGCCAAATTGTGAAACCATAACTCAATTATCTTCAATTGCTTAAATATTGAACATAAAATCTAAAAGGCATATTTCTGATCAAAGTTTCGATAAAATTCCTGCTTGGAATAATGAATCATTGCCTTTTAATCATATAATGGTTGATAATTTCTACAATATGAAGAAACTTATTATAAGTTTTGGTTTACCAATTGAAAATTTTGATTGTTGCAATTTTGGATATATGTCGCTTTAGGGAGATGATGTGGAATTATAAGAGTGCAAATTTTGTGGTCAATCTAGGTTCAAACTTAAAAAGCATTATATGAAACATAAATTAGCCCTGAAAGTGGATGTATTACTTTCTGCTAACTCCGAGACTTCAAAGATTATATGTCTCTGATGTTACTGCATCTCACATGAGATGGCATAATGAACATGAATAAGAAGATGGAATAATGAGTCATCCATTGGATGCACTCACATGGGAACATTTCAATAACATTCATTTTGAGTTTGCAGCTGAAACTCAAAATGTTAGGTTGGGATCGTTGATAGACGAATTCCAACTTTTTGGTCAATTCGGCTAATAATATTCATCATGGCTAATCGTAATTACTCCTTATAATTTGTCTCAATAGATGTGTATGAATAAGACATATATGTTCTAAACGGAGATTATGTCAGGTCCTACGAATCTGAAGCATAAAATTGATGTTTTCTTACAACCATTGGTCTCTGAATTGTATCATCTTTGGAAATTTGGTGTGGAGACATATGATGTGTCTCTTAGGCTAAATTTTTTGTTGAGAGTAGCTTTAATGTGGACTACTAGTGATTTTGATGCATAATTTATGTTGTCTAGATTGAGCATAATAGGAAAATTGGCTTGTCCTTACTGTAGCAATGATTTTGATGCGTTTTATCTTCCAAATAAACTCAAAACATCTTAGTTTGATAGCCACAATAAATTTCGTCATCCGATCATCCATTTAGACACAATAAACAAAAGTTCATTAAGAATATGATGGTACAAACACCTCCTCCCCCTCACAAAGCTAGTGAAGAAATATTGCAGAAGATTGATGAATTAGGGTTGCTGAAAGTTAAAGAACTTGAAACTAAAGAAGTTAATAGAAGCATTAGCAAAAACTTGGTTGGAGAAAACGAAGTATCTTATGGGATTTTTCAAACTAATTTGATGCATCATAATCTAGATGTGATGCATATTGAAAAAATATATATTTGACAATTTGTTAAACATCATAATGAACATTCAAGGAAGGACAAAGGACAATGCATAATCACAAGTTAATTTGAAACTTTTTTATGGAAGGAATAAGTTATGTAAAGATATTTGTACCGATAAATATTCAAAAGCATGTTACTCTTTACAAAAGAAAATTTTGTGTGAATGGTTGAAAAGTCTAAAGTTTTCCGATGGTTATGTTTCGAACTTGGCAAAGTGTGTGGACATGAGGAAGTGCAAATTATTTGGGATGAAAAGTCATGATTGTCACGTGTTTATGCAAAGGCTAATTTCAATTACATTTCGGGAGTTGCTACCGAATAAGGTTTGGAAAGCGATAATAGAATTAAGTTTATTTTTCAAAAGTTTAACATCTTTTGAAATAAAGTTGGCTGAAATGGAAAAACTAGAAAGGAAAATTCCAATTATCTTGTGCAAATTGGAAGTGATTTTTCCTCTAAGCTTCTTTGACCGTGTAGAGTATCTACCCATACATTTAGCACATGAGGCTAAACTTTCTAATCTAGTTCACTATTGATAGATGTATCTATTTGAGAGGTAATTATAGTTAATATTTAAATAAAAATTATAACATGTTTTAATCACAGAATTTACATAACCCTATTTGTAATGTAGGTATTTGCATCACTGGAAGAAACATGTCAAAAACAAAGGTAGGGTTGAAGGCTCAATTTGTAATGCCTATTTAGTGGAGAAAGCAAGTATATTTTGTTCACATTATTTTGAGTCGCATGTGCACATAAGGGAAAGAAAAGTTTCTTATAATAATGAAGGGGGACAACGGGTGATATTGATGGTAACTTATCGATTTTCACATATTTAGAATAAACATATAGACATTCAACAAGAAGAATATTAACAACAGAAGAAATAGAGACTGCCCATGGTTACATACCTTTCGTGCAGTAACTTTAAGTTAATTTTGAAATAGATTATTTGAGTTTCCAAAGTTACTGTTGTTCACAACTAAAATATATAATAATGCTTTTAGATTATACAAGAAATGGTTACGAAAGCTAATGCCTGAAACAACATAGGATAATATCTATAAAAAAATTCAAAAACATTCTCCTCGATGGTTCGAGAAATATGAACTTTGACTTCTAATAATTTAAATGATTGAATTATCATATCAAAGTTATTAGATGACATTGTACTATTTAATATGATAAATTATTTTTGTGTAGGTCTTACAAAATCTAATAGAGAATAAGATCATATGTGATCTTGTGAAAGGACCTTCGTGAGCTGTTAAATCGTATAAAGTGTATTTTGTTAATGGATACAAATTTCATACAGAAAATCATGACTATAGCATGACAATAGTAAATAGTGGAGTTTGCATACAGGGAGAATTGATGGATTACTATAGTAAAATTATTGAGATACTTGAGTACTCTACATTGCTAATAAAACAGAGTGTGAGATTTAAGTGTGAATGGTTTGATCCAACTCCTAATGTTGGAATAAAATTGTACAGCTTATACAATGTAGTTAAAATCAACCAGTAAAGAAGATTTAGACAATTTAAACCTTTCGTGTTGGTGATGCAAGCGATCCATGTGTATTATGTCCCTTTTCCTAGCTTATGATGAGATAAATCAGATTGGCTAGTCGTATGCAAAGTAAAACCTAGAGGTGTTTTTGAATTACATGAAAAAGGAGCAAATAAGATAATTGAAAGTGAAGCGTTTTAGGAAGAAGTTTATGAAATAAATGCATGTGTAACATATGATGAGAACGAACCTTTGAACGATCTAAATAATGAATATGTTGACATTTCATCTGGAGAGGATGAGGAGGGCGAGAGATTTGAAGAGGAGCCTAAGTGTGATTCTAATTATTTGGAAAAAGAAAATGATGATGATTTTGATTTACAATTAAGTGCTAGTAGTGATTAATATGTATTCGTAATAGAATATTATATGAATACATCTATTATTGTATCAACAATATATTGTTATATATTGAATTCATATTGTTCTATTGCTGGAAAATTCAATAAAATATGAATTGTAGGTTCAAAATATGACATAAAAGAAAAAAAAGATATGATATGACCAAAGTTCAGGTTACAACAATTTGGAGAAGCTAGTGCATTTCCAGTGAAGCATCACATTTTGTAGATGCTGCTGCGCATCCAGATGAGGCATCACCTTTTGTACTTGCTATTATACTATCCAGCAGCTCTAGTACACCATCCACCACCCCTATGCTAACAGAGATATCAGGGGTAAACATTGCGGATGAAGGAAGCGACCTCCCGCCTAGGACTAAGGAATTGATGGAAGAATGTACATCATAATTGTCAACAATTTGTAAGTAAAATCTCTGCAATTTTGTAATACATGATAACATCATAGATTTACATTGAAGTTTTAGGTTTTAATTTGAAAATTATCCGAAATAACTTATATATTAGGTTAGTTCCGCCTGGAATGTGCTCAAGAAATATCTCATCCAAATTTAAGGAAAAGATAGATCTTGAGGGTTATATATGGAAGAATATCTCTCAGTCGACAGAGGATTTTTATTATCAGGAGTTTGAGGTACATAAAATATATTCTTTAATTTTTATTTTATCTAATTTTATACATTAATTAGATAAATATTATCATTTATAAGTACTTATTGTATGTTTTTCTTTTTCTTCAGAAAGAATTTTGTTGGGATCTAAAATTTGATGTTGTAATTTATAATCTATGGGGGAGGTAAACTCGTACACGTTATTGAGACTTTTTTACTTCGATACATAAAAATAGTGCATGACCACCATATATATCTGAAGAAATATGAAGTCGTTAGCAGCAATATTGGGCATCACCTAAGGCAATACCAATTTTAAAACGCAATTTTGCCAATAGATATGGATAGAGAGAGCCTACTCGTACACACTAGAGGATCTTTGATCTACTAAGAGCATGCACTTTAACTTGTAAATATCAAAACTTTACACTTATATTCTGATTTTGGTACTTTGATGTATGAAATTTAATTTCAATGTAGTTTAATGTATGAAATTTAAAATGAAAGTATATATGCATTATGGAGAATAATATGAAATTTAATTTCAAGGTAGTTTGATGTATGAAATTTAAAATGAAAGTATATGTGCATTATAGAGAATAATAATGTCATAAATGTCTAATGCCATTAATGATTGTGATGTTGAGTTAAATTTTTTTTGTCTAACAGTAGGTATATATCGTAAAATTAGAGGAAATTTTGTCAAAATTTTTGTAAATTGTAGTTCAATTATAATAATTTAGTCTAATGCAGGAAAAGTCTATAGGCAGGAAGCCTACACCATGCCAATTTTTTAACATATTCATACCAAGAAGCATGATGGTGTGACCTTCGTCAACATTCGATGTAGACAACTTCATGTATGTAAAATCTATACTTTAATATTAATTCTTAAAAATTATCACTTATTAACATAAACATTTATAATGATAGGACCAAATACAAGAAACATTAAATGACAGTCTCAAAACTCTGAAACTATTGATGAGAGTCAGGCGTATCTTGATGTAGTGGTTGTAAGGGCAACCATGGAAGGATTTTTGGCTTAGGTTCATTTGCAAACGCATATTATTCGCAATCCTCCACATCCACAATAACTGGATTTGGTAGGCGGTCCACATCAAATGAAAGAGTCCTTCACGATAGACAGGCTGACAACTTAATTGCAACAGTCGAGTACATGGCCCAACCCTATAAAAAGATGGATCAATTGAAGGGGAGAGACAATACCTTATCACAGCAGTCAAAGCATTTGCCTTCAATACCTGTATAAGTGAATGCATTTGATGTTTTGCTATATTTAAGTTTTTGTACAAATTCTTAATTTACAATTAATTACAATGATTACCTATTTGTGTACATTTTAATTTTTTGTTATATTAACAATCAGGATAATGTTTACTTTATATTTATTAATCAATGTTATATTATTCACATAAATTAAATATACAAAAAATTATAAGATTATGAATAGAAAACACGAGTAAGAAGTGAGAAATGGAAGAAAAAATTTATCAAAGTTAAATTTCATGACGGAACTACAATATTTTGTTGCTAATTAGCAATGGGACTAAAACATACCATTCCATATCTAATTAGTGATGGAATAAATAAATCCATCGTAAGTTATCGACGGAAGATATCACTCCGTCAATAAGAATTGAGCGACGGATCATGTTTTCGTCAGTAAGTTTAGCAACAGAAACATATATATATCCGTCAATAACTTTATCGATGGACATACAATTTACCGTCGACAAATTCACAGACGGAATATTTAGATTTTGTCCACAAAGTAGCGACATGATTCTATAAATCTATCAATAAATTCTTTAACTTACCAATGAAAATCTAAAATTTCGTCGCTAATGATATTGATGGATACCCAAGCTTCTGTTGCTAAATTTACCAATGGTCATTTCTCCAATGTTTCTTTCCGTTGGTAATTTCCATCACCAAATTTCTTTCCCGATGGAAATTTTTTATTTTCTATCGGTAATTTCCATTGCAAAAAAATTTTTCTTTTAGTGTGAGGACTATGCTTTCAAGATAAGAGTGTCACCAAGAACCAAATTGTGTTTCTTTTCTAGAGTCACTTGATGTGATTCCAATTTGACAAGTTATTGATCCCAAATCCAAGCCATGAGGTGTCTTTTATATGCTTGATCTACTCTTTATCTCCTACTTGACTTAACCTCTTTGACTTAAAAAGATGATCTAAATAGAGTATATGTTTATGATGTTTTGAATCTGAAGATGAGTGGTTTACAATTCCCACAACTATATTTGAGCATACTATGGTACTTGATACTTATAACAAAGGTACAAAAGTCAGAATATCCTTGTTTTGGCTTGAATGGAAATGTAGTTGAAACTGTTCAGCAACTGATATCATTAAATAGCTCTTCTTTAACCAACAAAAAGAAGAAAAAAAAGGTAGGGACCACTTTAAAATATTGAATCAGCACCAAGTCGAGACCTCTAAAAGCAAAAATACAATTTTTTAGTAAGTTAAATGGATCCCCCACCCTTGTCAAGACATGGTATAGTAATGGCACAAATTATTGCTTTAACAAGTTGCATTATAGAATTTTGTTTATTCTTTTATGTCTTAGAAAACGTCACGATCATTATAATAAGCAAGACTTGAGATGAATTCAATTGCAAGTGAATACTGATAATTGGTTAAACACATGGGTGCGGGTGCTTGTAATCTTCTCTTATATTGTTGGCACTAAACGTGGCAACTTGCTACTTCTCAACTTCCATGAGAGATAAAAGATGATGAGCTACGGTACGTACACTTTGATAAGTTGCACAAACAGGAAAAATGAAGATGTTAAATAGAGAGACCAAAGAAAGAAAAGAAAAACATTTATATCTGTTGGGATATATTTTTAACAGTTGCTAATGGCATGTAGAGTTCAATAGTAGTATGTTAGTTTCAGGCGTGGTTATACGAATGCAATCATCATTAGTGGAAGAAAAAATAGTCAACGTTAAGGAGCTATTACAATTAGTTACAAATCTGTTACGCGTCGTTAAAAAGTTGTTTAGATTCTAATGTAACAAACTAGATTCAAATACTTTCTAACTCTTTCAGAGACTCTACATATACAAATACATTGTATTACTTCTTACATTTGAAGATATATAATTCAACAAATTCTTCTTTTTTCTACATGGTATTAAAGATAATGCTCGATCCAAACAACAGTTATTTTCTTCTATGGTGCAGAAAAAGGTTTAAAAAATTCTAAAAGGAAAAATGATAAAAGATTGTGGATCAGGTGATGCTGACTTCACTGCATTTACAGGAGCCTATACAAGTAAATCCTACTCCACATCTGATACTATAAGTTTTGAACCATGGATTATATATTTAGGGGCAACAACACATATGAGAAATTCATTGCCTCATATGAAAAATATTGAAAAGCTGCATTTTCCTAAGCATGTATATCTGCCAGATGGTTCAATCAAAATTGTGACATAGGAGATGTAATTTTCAGTTTAAGGTTTAAGATATCATAAGTGCTTTATGTGCCGCAGTTTAAGCATAGCTTGCTATCAGTTAGCAAATTACTCAGAGATCAGTGCTTAAGTGTCTATTTCTTGCCTAAGAATTGCAATTTATAAGACCAGAATTATGAAAAAGTGGTGACATTTAATATTTTGATCAATGGTTTAAATTGCATTACTCATTCCTCATTTGATCCTTCAATATTACGACAATTTGGCAGTACTTCTTATTCTATTTTTACTGTAAGTAATAGCCTTGAAGGCAGTGTTAAGCTCTGGCATAGTCGATTAGGATATATGTCCAAGGAAAAGTTAAGGCATGTTTGTAATTTTTCCCATTTGAATAAGATGATTGTTTGTGATAATTGTCATAGGCAAAGCAAGCTAGAAAACCTTTTTGTAACAACAGCATTCAATCAACAAAACCTTTTGAATTGTTGAACATTGACTATTGGGGCCATATAAGTGAAAATCCTTAACTGGTGATAGCTATATGTTTACCATTGTGGATGATTTCACTAAAGTTGTTTGGACAATTATGATTAGAAGTAAGGATCAGGTTGCTCATTTAATTGAAGGGTTTCTCAAACTGGTCAACACACAATTTAATGTCCATGTCAAGAAGATTCGAACTGCTAATAGGACAGAGTTCATTAGGAGTAATACACAACTTGTTTTACACAAATTTGGTGTGATTCATCAGAAAACATGCACCTATAATCCACAACAAAATGGGGTTGTTGAAAGAAGGCACAGGTCCTTGGTTTCTATTGTTGGGGCTTTATTGAAAAAAGCTAATCTGTCAACCAAATTTTGCGATGAAGCTTTGCTCCATACCACTTGCTTGCTTAATGTTTCACTTACAAAAGTGTTAAATTAGAAGAGTCCTTATCAGGCTTTATATTTAAAAAAACTTGATTATACTCAGTTCAAGGTTTTTGGTTGTTTGGGGTACGTGATGAATGTCAATCCTCATAAAGATAAGTTTGATAACAAGGCTTTTCTAATGGTATACTTGGGAGGATCTCTAGGATAGAAGGGGTAGAAAACATACAACATGGAAACACACCAGATTAGTGTGTCTTGAGATGTGAAGTTTTATGAGGAGGAATTCCCTTACCTGTCAAGTTACAATCACCCTCACCAAGATGAGAATGATCTCCAACCATCCACTATTTTAGCAAACAGTTTTAATGTCAACCCATTACATATATCTCAACAAGAGGCAGTACATTCAGAATCTGTTGAGAAAAGTGATCATCATGGCTCACGTATTCATACAGATGCACAACAGATTTCACAATTCTCAAAATCATCTCACACGAATTCTCATATAGCAGAGAATAGCATTTCTTCTGTTGAAAGAAATTTGCCACAGCAGCCCATCATCCAAGATGTTATGCGAAGACATTTAAGGAAACTAAGCAAATCATCAACTTAGTTATCTAATTTTGTTGTTAATCAGATTCATACTGATGTTTCCACAGATGTCCTTCAATACACAGATGCTCACTCAACCTTCCTTGCTAATATTACAAAGATTCATGAACCAAGAAAATACCACGAGGCAACAAAAGATCCAAATTAGATCAAACAATGCAGGAGGAGCTGGAAGCTTTAGAGAGGAATCAAACCTAGCAGTTGGTTTCACTACCAAAAAGGAAGAAAGCTATTACATCTAAATGGTAGTTAAGGATTAAATATGCCCCTAATGGATCAGTTTCTCTATACAAGGCTAGGTCGGTAGCTTGGGGATATGATCAAGAGTTTGGAATTAATTATCACAATAGTTTTTCTCCTGTTACTAAGGTGGTCATAGTCAAGGTTTTTTTTAATCAATTGTAGCTTCAAATCATTGTCCAATACATCAAATTGATATCAATAATGCTTATTTGCATGGGTCAATTGATGAGGAGATTTACATGCTTCCTTCAAATGGCTACACCAAAGCAAATAAGAATCAAGTTTGTAAGCTTTCAAAGTCCCTATACGGATTGAAGCAGGTAAGAAGACAATGGAATAAAGCCTTTACTGACAAGCTTCTGCCTATGGGATTTGTGAAATTAATACATGATTATTGCCTCTTCACCAAAAAATACATCAACAAGCTTTATAGCTCTTATAGTCTATATTGATGATATTCTTATTACAGGCACTTACATTCAGCTGATTTAGAATGTGAAACAACAGTTGGATGCTTGTTTTACTATCAAAGACATGGGAGAGGTCAAGTTCTTTTTAGGAATCGAATTGGCTAGATCACAGCAAAGGGTTTTAATTTGACTTGGTTCAAAATGTAGGATTATTGAATCCAGAACCAGTTACTAATCCTTTTCCTTCAGGGGTTCAACTGACTGCTGACTCTGAGTTGTATGACAAACCAGATAATTATCAAAGGTTAGTGGGTAAGTTGTTGTATCTAGGCTTTACAAGGCCTGATATATCTTTTGTGACCTAACAATTAAGTCAATATATGAATGCCCCCACAAGAATTCAGATGGATACAGCCTTGCACATTGTTAAATACTTGAAGGGTACTGATACTATGGGGTTGTTTTATGCAGCTGGTAATGGCTTTGATTTGTAAGCCTACTGTGACTTCGATTAGGGGAGATGCAAAATCACTCGAATATCGGTGACAAGATACTGTGTGTTTCTTGGATCATCATTGGTTTCATGGAAATCAAAAAAGTAAAATACTATTAGTAAAAGTTCAGCAGGGGTTGAACACCGTGCTATGGCTACAACCTCTTATGAATTAAAATGGTTAACTTGTCTTCTTGGTGATTTCAAACTTAAACCTACCCTGCCTATACCTTTGTTCGGCGATAATCAAGCTGCTA
This sequence comes from Erythroxylum cassinoides, assembly GCA_027478405.1. Lineage (NCBI taxonomy): Eukaryota > Viridiplantae > Streptophyta > Magnoliopsida > Malpighiales > Erythroxylaceae > Erythroxylum > Erythroxylum cassinoides. The sequence goes on from JANIPM010000233.1 coordinate 17,149,573, forward strand.
TTCACATAGCAACTAATCCTGTTTTTCATGAACGTATGAAGCATGTCGATATTGACTATCACATAGTAAGGGAACACTTGGTTTCAGGTTTTATCAACACACTTTATGTTTCTTCCTCTAGTCAGATTGTTGATTTACTTACCAAGCCTTTAACCTCTACATAAATGCATTCAGCATTAGCCAAGACGAAGTTATTTCAATGTACTTCATCTTGAGGAGGCGGTGTTGGTTTTAGGCGTGGCTATAGGAATGCAGTCATCATTAGTGGAAGGAAAAATATTCAGTGTTAAGGAGCTATTACAATTAGTTACAAATCTATTATGAGTCGTCAAAAAGTTGTTTAGATTCTAATGTAACAAACTAGATTCAAATACTTTCCAGCTCATTATGATGCTATATACAAATACATTGTATTACTTCTTACGTTTGAAGATATAAAATTCAACAAATTCTTCTTTTTTCTATATAGTAACAGAGATAAGTGGTAAGGAGCCTTTTAGTTGAGTATTAATAACTCTAATACAAGTGGAAATAGAGGCATGCATTAAAGTATAATTGCAAGTAGTAACTCTAATTCTTAGGATGATGATTATGAATCCCATTAACTGTAATTTAATGAACTAGTGACTAACCTTTACAATCTTAGTGTTAGACCCCTAAGTTATGATAGTGGAATCGTGCAGGTATTAGTGAGCCTTGATCAATGTTTGACACACAGAACAACCGAACAAGGCAAAGACTTGTGAAAAGGCAAGGATGAAAAGGGGCAGTGTTAAGCGTTAACATTCATTGGTGCACATTGACAGAAATTTTTAACAATATACAAGATTTGGATGTTAGACCAAAAAAAGGCTTGAGACAGAAATCAAGTGGAAGGTTAACTAGATCAAACACGCATGACAGGAATGTGCGAGAGTTTCAAGGTAACTTAGCAAGTAGATCAAGCATGGTGCGAGTTTTGGAAGAGTTTCGGACCTTATACGAGCTGACTTGACTAAAACTAGGTTCTTGAAGGATTAAGGACTTGGACAAACCATGACTAATAGAGTTGGCATGGGAAAGCATTGGACGGACCAGTATACTATTGGCTTGGATGACTCATCATCAACGAATAGAGATGAGGAGATCTTGGATGATGTAGCTGATAAGATCGCAGTTGATGAACATCAGCTCTAAGTCATAAAGATCATGTAGAAGGATTGTCTAAAGATATAGGATATTTTCGTGGATATGGATAGATCATTCTTAGATAGATATAATCTTTTATCTTGTTATTATGGTGTAACTTAATCTTATCAGATAAAATCCTGATTAAATGAGGATGTCATTGTATTGGTTAGTGTGATGTAATATGTTAAGGATAAGATATGATCTTAGCTAGTAGAGTTATATTAGAATTCTAATTTAGTTATCTAGAAGTATCTATAAATAGCTTATTTGAGCCTTAACTTTCAAATAGTGACTGTGGGAGACACAAAGATTGAGAGAACATCCTTTTTATATATTGAGGAAAGTAATAAAGGTTGACATTTGTCATATCTCTTTCTTGTTTTTATTGTTTCCATAAATATTTAGTTCTTTTGTAGTTTTCTTGCAAAGGTGTAAGACTGAAATACTACGAGAGTCATGAGGCATTCAAAACAAGCACTACAAGAAAAATGTAGATTAGCGACGGAAACTTAGCGACGGAAAAATTTCCATCGGTAATTAACGACAGAAATATGCTTTCCGTCGCTAGAATTGAGTGATTTAGTGACGGTAATAATATGGGCCGCTAAAATTGGAGAGAATTTGTCCCGGCAAAATTTGCAACGGACATTAGCGACGGAACAATACCGTTGGAAATTAGCGACGAAAAGCATTTTTCCGTCGCTAAAATTGAGTAATTTAGCGATGGTACTAATACTCGTCGCTAAATTTGGAGGAAATTCGTCGCGGCAAAATTAGCGACGGTATATGTTCCGTCGCAAAAAATGGAGGGAATTTTTGGCGGAATAAAATATTTTGAGTTTACCTACGGAAAATTTCGTAGGTAAATTCCATTGGTATATGAATTTAGCGACGGAAATTTTCTTTCCGTTGGTAAAAAGGCGGGAATTATTAGCGGTATAAAATTTTTTTGAATTTACCAACAGAAATTTCCGTCGGTAATTCCGTTGGTAAATTCTTTTTAAATATAAATTCACCCGACATCGCCCTCCCACTTCTATCTTCTTTTTCCTTTCTTCTTCTTCCTTCTTCCTTATTCCTTCTTCCTACATCTTCTCTTAGGTTTTCTTGAAGCTCATTTTTCTGTTGTGGACTCCTTTTCTGCTCGACGACGTTGTCTTCTTCGGCTATTGTCATCGTGTCCTTCGGTAGAGATATTTTTACAACTACTATCATGTGTTTTTCATATATTAGATGAAAGTTAATTTGAGTATTTAATACTTTCGTTTATTTGTGTATTTTATTATTGGAAAACAATTTAAAGGTATAAATGTTAGTGATAGAAGGGACAAGACGTGATTTTAGTTGTGATGTTAAGATAAATTTCTGATGCATGTA
>JANIPM010000233.1:17161585-17174562 GCA_027478405.1 Erythroxylum cassinoides
ATTTCTCATTTTATTTCATCGTAATTAACAAATTACACATACACTTCAAATAAATATTGATACAATTATAAAATAATTAATGAATTACATCTTTACAATATATTATACTACAGGGGCATTTTTGTCATTAATACTATTTTTTGTTCTGTCCACTGCAACCAAACAAATTTCTGTCATCGGGACGGAGATAATTTTCTCTGTTCTGTCCACTGTAACTAAACATTTCACTGTCTCCAATTCTTATTTTGTTCCGTCTCCAGATTTCTATCTCGTTCCGTCTCTACATGTTAAAGATGCTAACCAAACACAACGCAACACTTGTTTATTATGCTTTGCTCTGTCGTTCTCGTCTCATGTCCTTTTCCTTTAATCCTTTTCCAACTGGGTGGGCTCTTTCTTTGAATGGAGCACAAAAGAAGTTAACTTTCCTAAAAATCTGGAGCTGTATGTCATTCATTCTCTTTACTGCATTTTGCTTACGTTGCAGATTACAAATGTTGTTTCACACTCTTTGTGTGTCCAGTTCTATTTATATGATTTTTATTTGTTTTATTATAAATGTTGTGTTCTTGTCGATGAAGGGAACTTGATTTGGTTCAAGTTAATAAAACTAACTAACTAATGAAACTAATTGCAAATTGGTTAATTAGTATATAATCTTCTCTCATCTTGTATGATTAGATGACATCTTCTCAAAAAGAATTAGGTAGGATTCGTTGGTCAAAAGAAATACTTCTTTTGTTCTATTTAAATTCTTAAGAGAATATTTAAAGAAATACTAAGATATAATAATTATATCCTTATAAATCTTTTTTCTTTAAAAGTCACATCTTCGTAAGTCATTTTATACATCATCATCATCATCATCATTACCCAGTCTGATATCCCGCAATGAAGCGGGTCTGAGGAGATCTGATAGTACGCAGCTTTACTCCTACATAATAGAGAGGCTGTTTCCGGTGGACCTACATGCAAATGAGACAATAATATAAATGACGCAGATAGATAAAATTAAGAAAATAGAATAACAAAACAAGACAAAAAAGGTAATATGAAAATCAATAAAAGGATAAAGTAGTGGGTTAATAATACCAATAAAAATAGTGAAAATATTGATAAAAGAGAAGATAAAGTTAATAAATAAATAGGATATTAAAAAAACTGCTAAGATAATCGATAAAAAAATCAAACTAGTACCCAATAACAGTGACAGTATCTTCAGTAGTAGTGAACAATTCAGGTATGCAAGACAGAAACGTAAATGGGAAGGTAACGTAAGAAATCAATTAGAAGACTCAATGCCCATGCAAGTACTTCGGACCTATAGGAAAAGGAAATAACACCCAACCACATGCAAGAATTAGGTAAATATAATTATAAAAAAATAAAATACCTAAATAAATAAGATTTAACGAAGTGATATATCTGCTAATGACTAGACCTACAAATATCTACTAAGCTGCCTGCTGAAACTAAAGAGGAACTATCCCAAAAGACCCACCTAATTGTCAGAATGTAGAGCACATTTATTTTTAAGTACCAACAGTACATAAAAAAGATTGATGAATTAGCGTGCATCTAGTAATAAATTCTCAGTGGTGCCAAGTCCGGAGCCTGAGAAATGTAAGGGAGAAGATATGCCTACTTTTTGGTTGAACAAGAGCCCCATACAAAGTTTTGTAGATGATCATCAGTTAGCTTTGTCTATAACAATGACACCCATTAACGCTTGCATCGCACTCAGCTTGGGTGATGAAAAGAGACCCAAAACCCAAACTAGAATCCATGTGATAAACAAATTTCTGAAACTCAGATTATATGTTCTTCCGTTCCTTATTTATCTTTCCCCAATTCCACTTCAAATACAAGTAAACGAACAGAAAATGGACATAAAACAAAGAAAGAATAGAGAAGAAATGTACCTGTGGTGGGATCGCAATGAAGTAGAAGTAGAAGTAGAAATAGAAGATAGTAAGAAGGCGTTGTTTGTTAATTCTAATCAAGTAAAGGCAAACAACATATAGATCTGAAGGCAGGCAAGCAGAAGATTTGTGAAGTAGTAACCAATCTTAACATATTTCTTCATTACCTATCAATGAGCTCCAAAATTAAGGAAAGCATCTTTAGGTCCCTTGGCTTCGAGCTTGGTTGTCACCGTCCCCCAAAAAACGGTACCAGAAACACAAAACCTTTTACCCTCATCGGAGCCAACTTTGGCGACCCCGCCTTAAGCCCAACGGGGCAGAGTCCCCGAAAATGAACATATTTCCAAAGTTAGCCACCTCCGTCAAGTGGATGTTCAAAGAATCGTTGTCTGGTCAACATCATCGACAAAAACTCCTTCGTGTGTGAAGATCCGCGCTCAAAGAGAGCGGATCTTAAGGTTTCATGGCCTAAAACCTGGAACTTACAGAACGTCGGGAAGACTAATGTGAGAAGACAAATTCATCATCGGAAAGACTAAACATCTTTAAATAATATAGCTAATGTTGTCTACGCTGTCAGCTAACTGCTAATATAATCAATTAACAGTTAATGTAATCCGCCAAATTATCATATAGTATTTTACCAAAGTTAGGGAGAATGACTTACCTATATTAATTTTTGCATGATAAACTACCTAAACGTTTGATATTAATATATGAGATCTTACTGTTATTCAAAATTTATAAATCACTAATAAACGTATTAAAATTTAGTGACACACAGCATACTAAAACTTAATAATAAAATTTAAATTTTTTACAACACAAATAAATATTTAAAAAATAAATTAATTATAACGTTATCACTATAGTTTGTTTAAATAAGAGTTGTTTTTGTTAACAAAAGACTTCTGAAATTAAAAATTAATTTAAAATGTTAAAAAATTACTATAATTTTTATAAAAAAGTGTAAATTTCTTATATTTTATATATTACAAGTTTGAAGTAAAAATAGAAAGAAAAAAGTTGCAGATTTGTGACCTAAAGTTGAAATCTTTTCGGTGATGGTAAGCTTTTTTTTTGGTTTGTTTTGTAGATATAAGCATTTAGTGTTAAAACACAAAATGTATTTTATTAGAATTAACTGTCCTGAAAAGCCAAAATAACTACCTACCCAAGATTGATTCTTCTGCGACCAGCAGCTACCCTTATTAAACAATCGAAAGTGACAACTTACCTTCAACTTTATTACATACTGACACAAGTTCAAGTGAGCTGGATCTTAGTAATTACTAAACAGTAAACTAATTTTGTATGCTTCAACGCGCAGGAGCACTTCAAGCCCCAATCTCATGCAGGCCAATTAGATATATTTTTAACTCTATTTTGAACCCAAAAAAAAAAAAAAAACGAGTATACAGTTAATGTTGGAACTTGTAAGTGATTCTCTGGAGAAGAGAAGAGAATCATGGATTCCAACAAACGACTGTTCATGCAGAGACTTTTAGGTATTAAGTTGCAGAGACATTCCGTGCACCGACCCACGAGGACAGCATCAGGCGGTCCAAGGTTAGGATTAAATACAGTAGATGAAAAGGTCAAGTTTTTAGTAACACAAGTAATAAGAAACTGTCAAAAATCTTCTTATTTCAAGAAATAATCTAGACACTATCCATTTCTCTTTTTGAATATTCACCTGATAGAGAAAACATCCGCATCCGCATCCCACTGTTTTTCACCTAATAAAATCAATCATGGAGTGCGGAATTGGTTAACTTTGTAAAGAAGATTGATATTAGAACTACTGACATAAATTGGACTGCACGATAGCTGTGGTGTGCCGGTGGGGATGATAGTTAATGGGGGTTCCTGATAGTGAAAGTGGCACTTCAGCTTTCCAGGGACAGTTTAACGTGAATTTGGTGGAGAATGTTAGTTAAGAAAGCAAGCTCACAAACCACTTCCGAAAGAGAAAGAACCCTTAACGATATGTCTTGAAGATGATCAACAACCTTCCTGTTCAGGAATATTACAGCAGAACTTGCTATCTATGTACCAAGTCCAATAAATTGTGATTCTGAAGTTACTTATTACCCCATATTCAGAAAATCTTACATGTATAGTTTTTGAGTCCCAATTCATTATTTGAGTGGAATCTTTGGTTCAACTTAAACAATAGTAATGGTATGTCTCCTAATAAAAAATTCAACTTATTCATAAACCACAACAGAAGAACTTTTCATAGATAAGTTTTAAGTGCTAGGGAAGTGGCACATTATTGACAGGAAAAGGGAGCTTTTGAGGTGGAATATGCATGCTTATGCTTATGGGGAGACATCTATCCTCATCTGTTGTTTCTTGTGAAGCTAACGACAACACAATTCTCATATCACATCGTTAGCTTTTCTTTCTTTTTGCTTAATTTAAATGTAGCCAACACTACCCATCAAGATCTAATTTTCTATTAACTACGTGTCAAGGATTGAGAAATCTATTGTATATTAAAGTACTATTAAATGTAGTTTTCAATCACAAAAATAACTTCTTTATAAATATACAATATGTATTATAAGTATTAAATTTATTAATATTAATTAGTTTAAATTCATAATTTAATTCTCAAACTTATTCCTAATACTCAAATTGGGTTGTTTCTCTTACTAATTTTGTAATTTACAATTTTACCCTTTCTTCCACAGACGGTTGAGTTGACCTCCCCTACCCCTCTCAATCCCACCAATGGCAATGCCCCACCTATACTTGACATTTATTAATACGAAGATGTAGTTTTACAAAGTAAAACCAGGGGGTATGGTTTGACTTTTATGACCCGAAGCTCTATCATCCATATGACTTTACTTAGTTAATACTAGAGGAACAGATAAACTTTGCTTAGCATCGGAAGAACTTATAATTTAAGTCATGTGATAATCACAACTCGTTAACGTGGAGATGAAATTTAGGGTAATTCCTGTTTAATATAATCATCACATCGTGAGGACATAAGGTAAGATTAGATTAAGAATCATGTTAGCACATGCAGTGTCTATCTCCTCGATTTTTCTACTGCCAACATGCCGAGTGTCCACTTATACTACTAACTATCAACTTTACGAAGGAACAGCCGCCAGCTGGAACCTCTGTCCGTAAATTTTGAGGTTTCCAGGAGGGCCTTTCTGACATTGGATTAAACTATCCTTTCCAATGACAAAAGTGCTTGCTTGGTCCATGTTGGGTGTGTCTGTGCATGGCACTTAAGAGGCCAAGAGAGCTGTGCACGGAGGAACAGACAAGCACCACCGAGTCAGCGAGCGATAAAGAAAAGACGTTCAGACGTCCAGAGAGAAAAGGGTTTCTCTGGTTTGTGCTCACGTAGCTCCAAACTCCATTTTCAACAAAAAAATTTGGAACTTGGGAAGGAAAAAAAGAAAGAAGCACCTCTCGCCAGTCAGTGATTGTGAATCCCAGAATTCAATGCTCTTATTCTCACGGATTCTGACATTTTTCTCTCTTGAAAATCACTTCTGTCTCTGCTTGCTGCGTCCTACCGAACGAATGAACTAAGCACTAAACATAAACGAAGCCTTAATACACTAGTAGTAATTGCATGGAATCCCAACAGGTGAGTCACGAGTGCTAAATTATAGTAATTGTTTTAATGGGTTTCTCTCGATTTCCTGAAATGTATCTTTTTGCTCTCTTCTTGATTCCAGGTGAAGTGCTTTTCTCTGTTGACCCGTTAAAGAGTCCTACGAGGAAAGGTGAACTCCTGATTGTTTCTGTATATATATGGACTGTAGAAGTTCTCTTTTCGTCTATTTCTTTCTTCTTCCGTGTCTGTGGCTTGTTACTTGTTCAAATTTTTGGTTTTATTTTGCTTTGAAAAGCCAGTCAAGACGCATAAGGAATAATCCATACTAAAGTTTTTTTGCATGCACTTCTTTTTTGCTTTTGCTTTTTCTTTAATGGCAGTTGAAACGGTTTCTTGCTTCTGTTAGTTCAAGATCTAGAATGGTGCTGTGCTGGTTCTTAACTAGTTCCCGTGAAGGAGAAGCATTTGAGCCTGGTCTTAACCAGCAATTTTATTGATCAGTTCGGTGTTCTCCAGTTTCTAGCTTTGAATAACTAATTATTTTCACTGGACGCTGCATTATTTTCACAAATGCAAGAGGAGAAACCTATTGCAACTTCGAAGTCCTCTGGTTGCTGAAGCGATTGGCTTAGGAGAGGTAAACAACAATCGATATTGCCAACGTTGACGATGCTGATTTAATTCTGTAATTGTTGGCCTAGTAGTTTATCGTCCCATAATAGGTAGTCAAAAATTCGAGTCTTTGTTACTTTTCCCAATTCCTGGAGCCTGAAACCAGAGTAAAACAAACTTCGCTTCTGTTTGGAGTACCTTCTTTATTTAGTTATAGCAAGAGAAAGCAAGTGATTAAGGGGGAGAAAAGGATTTGGATTTTGGAGTTCTTTGATGTCAGCTTTTCATATTTGCAGGATTTGGATTGGTTGTGCTGTGGAGAATGGCTTCATGGGAACATATTGGGGAGATTGCGACTGTCGTCCAGCTCACTGGCTTGGATGCTGTGCGGCTAATAGGATTGATTGTAAAAGCGTCCCATACAGCAAGAATGCACAAGAAAAATTGTAGGCAGTTTGCGCAGCATTTGAAGCTGATTGGGAACTTGCTGGATCAGCTCAAGTTATCAGAGCTCAAGAGGTATCCAGAAACTCGGGAGCCATTGGAGCAGCTTGAGGATGCCCTCAGGAAAGCATATGTTTTGGTGCAGAGTTGTCAGGATAGGAGTTATCTCTACTTGATGGCCATGGGGTGGAACATCGTGTACCAATTCAGGAAGGCACAGAATGAGATTGAACGATATTTGCGCCTTGTTCCCCTGATTACTCTGGTTGACAATGCTCGAGTTCGGGTATCAAATTTCTTGTCCTTATTTTGGATACTTGCTTGGATTTTTATATTTGTTTCTGTTTTCCATATTCTTCTTGCTGCAAATATATAAGGATTTTCTTTGTTACACAATCACATTTTTGTTAAAAAAGTAATGAATCCTGAATTCATATAGATTTCATGAAGTATCACTTTGGTCTTACCGTTTGCATTGTGATTCGGAGGGTCATTGATCTATTCAGAGAAAGATCACTGAAGAGTTACCACTGTAGTCTTGTCTTAATTTCGTTCACATATTTCAGGCAAAATTATTAAACTGACTTGCAATGTATGTCAATTCCTACTATCATTTTGATATTTGGAACTCATAATTGACATTTGATGGGAATATCCAAGAGTCTCCGGGGGTTATAATTCATTAATTTGGAACTTGGTTACTTTGTTTTTAATCGCCAGCCCCCTAAAAACTTTCTTAAGTGATGAAAAAAACAAACTCTCATTTTTCTTTGTTTGACTGCAGACCTAGGCTCAAGAATGTAATTTGCTTCAACTTATGCATATTTTCGGTACCTGATTAAAGATAGACAATGATTTGTATGCTCATCTACAGGAGAGGCTGGAAGACATAGAAAAACATCAGTGTGAGTACACGCTTGATGAAGAGGACAGAAGGGTGCAAGATGTCATCTTAAAACCAGAACCCTCAAAAGATCACACAACAGTGTTGAAAAAAACTCTTTCATGTTCCTATCCAAACTTATGTTTTAATGAAGCTCTTAAAAAGGAAAATGAGAAGCTTCAGCTTGAACTACAACATTCACAAGCTAATTTGGATGTGAATCAATGTGAATTTATTCAGCATTTGATCGAGGTCACCGAGACGATGGCCACAAATTATATTCCTGAAAAGATCTCCCCTAAAAAGGGTTCCAAAAAACTGGCGTCTAATTACTCAGATGCTAGTCAGAAATACCAATCACCCGATGAAATCTATCATAAGAAGAGTGATTCTCGTGTGAGTTCAAGGTTAGAAATCTTTTGGAATCATTTTTCTAAATGAGAAACTTCAGTTTGGTGGCATTATTGTTTCAGGTCATGAAAATCTTTTATCAGTTATACGGAGATAAACCCGTTATGATATATATCCAAGAAATTGGTTGTTCTAAAACCTTGAAAATCGTTACTGTACCAGGTTTGATATGCTAAAATGACTTGGCCTGTTTTCAGTTTCTTTTACATTTCGTCCTGCCTAAGGATTGCTATGAAGATGACTTGGATTACATTGAACTCATGACCTTGATGGGTTCTAAACAAGGTTTTTCAAGAAGTCTGATGATATGCTTCTCTTTACAGAAATAACTCCTCGGTCTCATCAGGACAAGAACTTCTGTCAAGTAGAGGTTCATATCAGGATGAAGAATGGCATACTGACTTACTTGGGTGTTGTTCTGAACCTTCTCTATGTATGGCTCCTAAAACCCTTTTGGTTTTGTTCTCCATTAGCCACTATTTGCCCAAAATAATGATTGATGATTCATTTTTTCCTAAACATTCAGAACATGCTTCTGTTTTGTGTTTTGTTATATTGTTATCCTTACTTCGCAAAATCAACCTCCTGATTGAATGCCGTCCTTTCATTTCTGACACATTATGTCGGCACGTGCAGTCTCATTTTTTGCTGTGAATTAAAGTGAAAAAGAATAGCTAATAAGTCCCATTTTGCTGATTTTGTCAAATAGTACAACGTCTCTTGCTCGGTGCAACTTTTAGCAACTTAGCATCAAATGTTCTGATTGAAGATAAGAAGTTGATATCGTTGGGAGATTTAAACTAGAGTGTCTAGGCTGCAGCTGAAACGTGGATCTAGTAGTGGAGAAATGTCATGAAGAATAAATGTTTTCTTATGGATATGGCCTAAGAATAGCAGGATCTACTATTAAATCACATGATTTACACCTCGGGTACTTGTCATTCTTATAGCCTCCTTTCAATCTGCAGGTCTAAAGACTTTCTTTTATCCTTGTGGTACGCTCTCCAAGATTGCTACCGTAGCAAATAATAGACACGTGTGTAAGTGACTATGTTTATAACCTGCAATCAACGATTTTATATTCATTGCTGCATTTTATAATTGAAGTTGGGGTAGTCTGGATAATTGGTTTACGGAACCTCTGTATGACTACTTTGGCGAGTAAGCAAAAGTAAGGCATTAGTTGAGGTTATTCGGAATGGATGTAGATGCAATATAGGGGATGGGGATTGGGATATAGTTGTAGATCAAAGAATTATTTTCTTCAATGGAAGGATATTCATGCTTTGATATCATGTCAAGCTTATACAGTCCATTTCTACAATCTTCAGCTTCAGCTGAAGCATGCAATGAATTGATGGCCTATTCACTGATACTGTCGTGTTGCTGCTACACTTGCTGCATTCGGAGGAAGCTTCGCAGAATGTTCAATATCACGGTAATTATTCTAGAAACTTTTGTTTTCCTGCTCTGAATCCTGGTACTTGGTGTTTTTCTGAACTGTTTTCTTTAACAGGGTGGCTTTGTTGATGATTTCCTCTCACATCTGATGTGTTGTTGCTGTGCACTTGTGCAAGAATGGCGAGAAGTGGAGATTCGTGGTGCCTATGGTACGTATCACCAAGAATATATTCTTTACCTCAGAAGTTTCATACTTCCCTTACAACAACACCTTCTTCCTTGCTTATCCGTCCTGATGATCCTTTCCCGTGTCAAATTTATTGTTTTCTTTCGCATAATGGTACTTTGTTCTTTGTGAATAAGCAATTATGTTGCATTGTTAATATAACTTCAGAGTTTTGCAGGCATGGAGAAAACCAAAACGAGTCCACCAACTTCACAGTTCATGGAGTCCTAAGTGATGGGTTTACTTAGGCAGAAAATATTACATACCTTGGAAGCTAAATACAGAGGTAACAGCCAGCAGTTATGCAAAGGTTGTAATATAATGGAACAATTTTCTTTACTTTTTCACTGGGAATTACCACCCTTCTTGTAAATTCGCTTGTTATTGCTTGCTTTTCAGCAAATTGAATGATAGTGCCAATGGTTACGAACTATTTCCTAATTCTAGAGAATTAGAAAACAAGTCGACATATAAATTTGAATTGATGCTAATTTGTAAATTTGAAAGCATGATTGTTATATTTCTTTTTAGTTTTTCGTTTATATGTGCTTAAAATAAGGTATAACTCCGTTAAAGTTGATATAGACTAAACAAAACCACACAAAGTTTAAAGATACTTTAAAATACAAAAAAAGTAATTAATGTTAGTTTAATTTTGTCACTACAAATCAATATGTAGGATATGTTAAAGTATGTGTTCATGCATGCAAAAAAGTAGTAAGATCTACTATCTAAAACATGGACGTGTATCCATATGTAGGACATGTTTGCAACCGACAACCTTATCTTTAAGTGCATTTTTGGTGAATTTCAGACTTTGGAAATGGTATAGATTTTATTATAGTCAATTTTAATTTAGGTTGAGTTTGATAAATGGCAAGTTACCTAAAACTGTACTAGTTAAAATTTACAATTAATTATATTTTTATAAACTTAATCTATGTATATATTCTTTATAAAGTGGAGTTTTGGATTTAATAGTAAAATTAGTCGCTTTTGGCTCTTAAGGATGTAGCGATACTCAATTGGGTTAAAATATTTCCCAACAATTGGTATCATAAAGTAATTGAGATGACAATAACTTCTATTATAAGGTTTTGAAATGGAGAAGTTTAATGGAACTAAGAATTTCAAATAATAGCAATAGAGAGTGAATAATTTGTTGGTATACTATGGTATTCTGAATGGGCTAAGGAAAAATAAGTTGAAAGGGATAAATTAGCTCGACAAAAAAGGAGTTACAAGTGTAAGCCACTAGAACCATTTACTTTTGTCTAACATACGAAGTTATGTACCATATCATAAAGATTGCATTTCCTATAGAGATCATATTAAAATCCTTCATAAACAAATTGTATATAAAGGAGAGTCATATGATAACTAGTGAGAGTTAATGCTACTATGAATATGATATGAATCACCATGATCGTATAAAAGATATGGTTGAGTTTGATAAGATTTGATCACTACTAATAAGCAAGATAAAATCACAAGATAATTGAGAACCTAAATCAAGAGTTTCTTTAAAAATTAAATAGAAATTTCTAGTGTATTAGATTGATCATTAATAGTAATATCCCTAATTACATCAATAAAAAATCCTTTTATAAGCATAAAATCCCAAAAGAGTTTTAAAAGGAAATAAATTATGATATAATAAAAATCTTATGTAACTAAACTTACAGTCTAGTGCTTGTTTAAGAAGCACTGACATCGTTTATATTCTGGAACTTTATTAGTGCTTTCTATAAACAAGTTTGATACCAGATACAAGGATCACTTTGGTTTTGGTTTACTTTTGTTTCCCTCATCTATAAACTAACACAAAACTGATGTGTTACACTAATTTGCCTTTAGCTAATTACATTTTGCTTCTCAACTTTCAAAAATTAGCGAAAAATATTGGCATTTGTCTCCAACATAATATTGGTGCCAATTATGTTCTATTAGCTTCTTCTGAAACTTGCTCTTTCACTTAAATCAATATTATAAGCTCGACTTTCATCTCTTAAAGTAGAAAAGGTTCATTCTTTGTGTAAAAATATACTATTAGATAATTTGAGAGTTTCTTTATTCTTGTTTTATTTACTCCTTATCAATGGTCCTCTAACGTTCTTTAATGAATCTCCAACAATTTTTAGAGCTTGAGAAATAGATGTTTGATTCCCATCATTTTCTCTCTCTTCAAAACGATTCTCCAAATTAGCATCTTTATCTACAAAATCAAAATAAGATAAATTACTAACATTAAATGCAATATAAATACTATACTCACTTGGCAAGTCAATCTTATAAGTGTTGTTGTTAACTCTTTTACGACTTCCACCTCCTATAAATTGTTTCTTAGACTTGTGTTTGTTTGGTAACTACTCTTTCTTTAGTTGTATCCAAACCCAATCTTTGGGTTCAATTATCACTTCTTCTCCACTTGTTAGATTGCATAATGTAATATTATATCATCTTCTCAATGTTCATGCTTGCCTTTTGATAAAGCTTTGTCAATTTAACTTTTTTTACCATTTAAGGTAACTTTTTTTAGCTAAAGAAATAAGTACAAAATCTAAAGGAGATATTGAGGTAAATCTATAATTAATCTTTAAAGGATAATAATCAATTATGATATGGACAGTCCTATTATAAGAAAATTCAATAAAAGGCAAAGTCTCTTCCTAAGTTCTAAGATTAACAATAACACCTAATAAGGCATTTAGAGTCCTATTAACTACCTTAGTTTGATTACCAACTTGTGGATGATAAGTTTGAAAAAAATATGCTCAACTTTCCTTATAAAGTCTTTTGAAAGTAACTCAAGAACTTTACATAATATCCAAAACAATGGTTCTAAGAGCTCCATATAATATAATATTCTCTTTTAAAAATAATTTATCAATGCAAGATGCATCATTAGTTTTATGAAATACAATAAAAAGAATTATTTTAGAAAACCTATTTATCATTACAAAGACTGAAACTTACCATTTCTTGACTTGGGTAAACCTAAAACAAAATTCATCAGAGATCTACCCATAATTCATTAGGTATAGGTAAAGGTGCGTATGATTTATAGGTTATAATTTAAATTTGACATGCCTATATATAACACTTCTTTCACACACTCCCGTTACATCTCTCCTAGTCAAAATAAATTCTCACTCAAAATTTCAGTAGTCTTTTTAACTTAAAAGTATCCTGTTATGCCTCCTCTATGTGATTCTCTTATAAATAGCTCCCTTAAAAACTATTAAGAACACATAATTGATTATCCACAAACAAATATCCTTCATACATATAGAACTTTCAAAATACAAAATGCCCATATGCTTTAAACACATTATCAAAATCAAGATCATCAACATATAAATCTTTAATATGTATAAAAACCATCAAAATATGGATCGTTTGGTTCCACTTCTGTTTTTCTGTTGTTGTTTTTGGTTTCTGTTTCCTGTTTTTAGTTTCTGTTTTTTTCCTTAAAAAAATGAA
>JANIPM010000233.1:17229159-17240075 GCA_027478405.1 Erythroxylum cassinoides
AACCTTTATCGTGGGATACGTGTCGGAATGACCTTCGGGCGTCCCGATGTGTACCCTACGATGAGGGGGCGCTACAATTCGTACACCAGGTCTCACCATTGAAACACTATATCCATTTATAAATGCATGTTTCCTTATAGCTTCCCTCAATTACTTCTCGTCCTTAAACTTCATTCCAATTTCAAACTTAAAATTTGTCACTTCAACTTTTGGATTAAAACTAATGTATTTCTTCTTTGATATTGATGTTTCATCATCACTAGGAATTGATGATTGAATTTCATCATCACTGTCATCATAATCATTATTTGCACAATTAAAACTTCTTTATACTCTTCCAGTATCATTCAAATGATCACCAACTTCATTGAAATTGTTTTCACTTCCACCGACACCATCAACAACATTGTCGAATTCAAAACCAGTTTGTGAAGTCTTCGCACACCTCTTCTCATTTGTTCTAGTATTAACATATTCTTCATCATCAGCTCCAAAAAACTCCTCATCAACTAAATCATCACTATAATCATTATCCTACATAACAATGAAGTCCTCATCTTGCTCCATTTCAACATGGAATAACCCCTCATCTTGTTCCGATTCATCATTAGAATTTGACTCCTCACCATCTATCACGAGATTCTCATAACCATGATCATAGTATATTTGAACATTCTGACAATTCAATTCTTCCAATTTTTTCAACATATCCAACATGTCCCTGTTATGCTTTAAGCCTAACTTCATCAAGCTTCTAATGGACTCATGTGAAAATTTGTAAAACATAGAGATTACTTTATGTCATTTATTTTTGGAAATCCCTTTTAGAACCAACATGCTTAGTTCATCAATACCCATAGTCTTTTTTCTTTTAATGTTACCCCAACATATTTATTTTCCTACCTTTCCAACACTCCGCCATAACGAAATTCAAAATTGACCAATATCTAGAAAGACAAATTGTGACTAAATACGAAATGATAATTATTACAAGAAGAAAAAAAAAGAAACAACAACTAACAGTATACAGAAATATGCTAGTAAGATTGCATCAGAATAATACACCCACATTTTCATATGTAAGGTTAATACAAACTGAAATAATGGAAAGGTACTAGAAACATACCTTTATAAATTTTCTGAATTTTTTTCACAATACTTCACAACTTAGCAGCCTCACCTACTGAGACGGTCATAATTAAGTCATTTTGTAGATGCACCACTTAAAAAAAGGATGTATCCACAACATACAAATAAGAAATTACAGTAAAAAATTTGAGACAAACAAAGTGGAATGCAGTCAATAATAATTACCAAATAAAAATCATATTGTTCAATGATTACCAAATGGAATGCATTCAGTAATTACCAAATAGAATGCAAGTTGAACCAAATATTAAATATTAGAGCATAGAACAAGCAAAATAGAAATCATTTTTTTCATTAAACACCAAGATGAAATGCAAGTCGACCATCATGTATTCAGTTACTCTAGTTAGAGTGGAAAAAAGAATAGGGAGAGAGAAGACTAATCATACCCCAGTTGGCATCATAGGAAGTCCGATGACTGCTTCTTCAGTTTTTATCCGACGAAGAAATCACAAAGATAGAAGAAGCGCCAATGCATGAAATCACAGATATAGAAGAAACACCAACGCACGATAGAAGAAGCACCAATGCACGATAAAAGAAGCAACAACTTTGGGAGATTTGGGGGGATTTTAGGTTACAGAGTTTTTAGCATTGCGCGTCAGAGAAGAGACAGAGAAGAGAGGCGGAAGATTTTTTATCTCATTTTAGTTGAAACAACATCGTTTTATTATCAAAGCTAAACGACATCGTTTTGTTAATCAAACAATCTTCACCTAAATCAGTTGAGATGTCTAATTAAAGAGGGGCGTCGACGCATGGCTGTGCCATGACAATAAAAATAACGGGGAGATAAACGTCGGGTTAGAATTAAAAAAATTGAAAGTTTAGGCATTTTATTACTATTTTTAAAAGTTCCAACTATAAGAAAGATTAAACAAAGTTTGACCCTTTTAAAATAATTATTCCTGTAAATAGACCTTTAACGTCGTATGTCATACGAAAAACCCCAAACATACTTTTATCTTCCAAGACGAATACCTCCAATCTTAAAGCTGCAGTTATGCGGAACGTATGTACGCTATCCAACTCCAAGGATGCGTATAAACCAATTGCCAAGCACATAGATTTAGATACTAAACAAGTGAGTACAATAAACATATTTGTCTTAGTCACGCCATACAACGTCTGGTTGGATGGGGACCGTTTTTCTCTAGCTACGTCGGAACTCAAGGAGAGCCTAGACTAGAGAGATCAGCTAGCTAGCTGGCCAGGGACAATAATAATAAGGTGGAGAAGAATATATTTGGAGTGTAATTGAACATGTGGAGGATGACTGTTGGTGCCCTTGCACCAGTGGATATACGTATTTTCCATTAGTTATTATGCATGACAGTGATGACATTTAAGTAGACCTGAAATTTTGAGATCATTGCAAATCTCGCAAAGAAAAAGTTGACACAAGGATTGTATCTAATCACAGGTTACGATAACCGTATGAATACGATCGTAGTGTGGTGACAAAATGTCATAACTCACTAGCAATTAATTCATAATTCAAAAATCTTGCAAAAGACACCATGCTGATATGGGAAAACAAATGCAGATTGGACACAGACGAGCCTTGGCAACAGAACGGACTGTCTCACGCATAATGGTCCCCTCCAAACGTGCACCATTTTATCTACAAGACAATAGTCTCGTAATCAATGTAGGCAAACCTCCAAGGTAACCGGGCCCCTCGAGCATCTTGTCCTTAAATTCCTGGTTCTAGCTCTATTCCTTAGCATTTTCAAGCATCCACAGAGGGACGCCAAGAACTAAGAGTACGCAGCGAGTTGTATAGCAATTTGCTATGGCAGAGGAGAGCCACGTTCACCACCACGGGAAGGACTACATAGACCCTCCACCAGCTCCTTTATTAGACATGGAAGAGTTAAGGCGTTGGTCCTTTTACAGAGCTATTATCGCAGAGTTCGTCGCCACACTTCTCTTCCTTTACGTAGGTGTTGCCACAGTCATCGGCTACAAACAGCAATCTGAGACGGACCGTTGTGGCGGTGTTGGTTATCTTGGTATAGCATGGGCCTTTGGTGGCATGATTTTCGTTCTTGTCTTCTGCACTGCAGGGATTTCTGGTACACCACGCAGTCTAACGGTTCCATCGACTAGAGCTTTCTTTGCTTCCTCCAAGAATTGTTCTTGAATAAAACTAGTGTC
The DNA here is from genome assembly GCA_027478405.1 of Erythroxylum cassinoides. Taxonomy (NCBI): domain Eukaryota; kingdom Viridiplantae; phylum Streptophyta; class Magnoliopsida; order Malpighiales; family Erythroxylaceae; genus Erythroxylum; species Erythroxylum cassinoides. The sequence goes on from JANIPM010000233.1 coordinate 17,232,469, forward strand.
ATGTTCAATAATTTTTGTTTTTTGTTTAAACCACAGGTGGCCATATTAACCCCGCGGTGACGTTCGGGCTATTCCTGGCTAGGAAAGTGTCGCTCATACGAGCCCTAGCCTACATGGTATCGCAATGCCTGGGGGCTGTCTGTGGCGTCGGTTTGGTGAAGGGTTTCACGGACCCTTACTATGACAACGTAGGCGGCGGTGCCAACTCAGTGGCTTCTGGCTTCTCAAACTCTGTTGCTTTGGGAGTTGAGATACTTGGCACTTTCCTTCTCGTCTACACCGTCTTCTCTGCCACTGACCCCAAACGCAAAGCTCGCGATTCCCATGTTCCTGTAAGCAGTTGAAAACCGAGGAAGCATGAGTGTGTTTTGGTCGGAAGGCTGATTTTCACGTGTGTATTGTCTCAGGTTTTGGCTCCCTTGCCCATTGGGCTTGCCGTGTTTGTGGTGCATCTGGCCACGATTCCCATCACTGGCACAGGCATCAATCCTGCTAGGAGCTTTGGAGCGGCTGTGATTTACAACCAGAAAACTGCTTGGGACGATCATGTACGTTAAGACTATTCTTCTCGTCATTTCTCTCCGTTCCAATCTCATCATGTCTTTATCATCTAAATTCTTAATTAATTTACATCGTCAGAAAGTTATATGTGATTTATTCTTGGCCCGTAGCTTGACAGAATGGTTCAAAACTTGTACAATTCATCTCATTTTAGGTCTCAGGCCAACAGCTTGAATCCTTGAACAATAAAAGTTTAGATGATTCTAGACTGAAATCCAACACAACTCCTTTTCTAGAAATTGAGAAATTAATTTGTCAGCGACTTGATTTGGCTTCTAATTCTGATTCTTGATGAACAGTGGATATTTTGGGTTGGACCATTTCTTGGAGCTCTAGCAGCAGCATTCTACCATCAATTCGTACTACGAGCAGGAGCAGCTAAAGCTTTGGAGTCCTTCCGCAGTTACTCCACCAAATAGTCACGCCTTGCCCATGCTCATACAAACGTACGACTCTCACAATATAGTGGGCTGGGTATTTTAATGAATGATTATTACCAGGGGGTTGGAGTGGCTACTTGTTGATGGCCCATTTGATGGTGTCCTTTGTTGTTGGATTTCCGGTCGAATAATCTTCATTTAAACCTTGAAATGCTTTGTGTTGAAGACTAGTAGTTGAATGGTTTCTTTCATTTCATGGATTCTGGGGCTTAACAATACATCAGCGAACAAATTTCTCTTGAATTTAGGTGCACACACTCATGAAGCACGTTTATTTAGGAACTCGAACACCCTTTTATGACCACTGTAACTGATGTATGTTTGGCGGATCTGCGGGTTAAGGTTGGTCTCCAGGAGCGGAGCAGCTTGTTAACTATTGACGGAGCACTGAATACTGACTCCTCAGAAAAGAGCTAGGCTATTCAATTCAAGTTCATCACAAATTTAAACCAATCCTTATCATACTGGTCCCTCCTCTCAAAAACACGTCCTACAATGAGATACGTCGTCTTCGGTTGCAGGCAGGGATGTCCTACTTCGTGGCTTATAGGAAAACTTGAACATTTTGCTTCCCAGTTCCCAACTCGTTCAGGTGAAGAAACAAAGAATACTTCCCCATAAAACGTAGCTGCCCCTCAAACAAATGATTCTATTAATAACAAGTAAAGAATTTAGGAAAAGAAACTCTTCTGACTCCTCCTCCTATAGTCCTATCCAGTCCTTCAGCCATTTATGTCAATTCCAAAGACCTTTGAAATTTGTATTATGAATTGTATACCCCGCCCCGCTCTTAAAACGAGCATCCGGTCAACATAAAGCTAGTCATGAGTACAAGGACCTAAATAATTCTTCAGGTGTATGGTCCACTTGATACAAGATCCTTTATCAAATTTTTATGGTATCTTATTATATCTAGTGAATCTCAACCATTTATTTATACGAAACTCGTATTTATTTATGCGAGATCCATGCAGAACCTACATAAATGAATGGTTAAAATTTACTGGACATAATAAGACACCATAAAATTAGACAGAAGATCTAAACTCGGTCCACCTAATTGTATGATAATACGCGTAAATGTTTAACTTAGGTCATCCAAGTCAAAGTTGCCATTCTTCGAAAAAATCTCTCCAACAAGGTGAATGTAAGTACTTACCTTAGTCATTGTAACGAGCCTGAGAAGTAAGGCCCAAGATACGATAAGACCATGCTGAATTACACATAGTAAATGGGCAAAAAAAGATCCAATCCGATACCAATTAGAGGTCCATTTCGCAAGATCAGATGCATGCACATGTCATTCTATGAATAAACATTTAGCCTTTCTTAGTTCTAGGACAACCACAACATAAACCCGCAGACAGATAAATCCAGCAGGCACATTGCCAAACTAGCCACAAGGGTCAAACCAAAATGGATGTGGAGACTCTGGAGAAAAAATGGAAGTTGACAACAGTTCAGCAAATGATGGCTCTTCTGGGGCTACGCTTTACAATGGTAAGAGTAACACAGGGCAGGGAATGAATTCGGCTAGCAGATTTGCATCCACATGCTTAGAATGAATTGCTTCCATGCTTAGAACTACGAGATCCAAGTTCAAGTCATCAGCAACCTCACCGATGATGGCAGTGGGTTTGTTCCCTTCCCCGAGTCGCTCCAACAACTTGAACTCCTGGAATCCACCTATAATGTTTCTAGTATTTGTAAGTAACTTAGACACAGACATAGAGGACACAAGAAGATGATGCCATGATAGTAGAACTTCAGTGCACACATGTTCAATGGTGCATGTCCTTCCCATAAATTTACCAACGCAATCAGTATGCACACATATATAGCATGGTTTCTTTCATTTCAATTACGAGTTTCAAATGCTTTCTGCTCAGATTGAAGCAAGAATATACTTATCTGATTATTAAGTGTGATCATTCAAACTCTTGCTACCTTGTTGTACCACTGCCAATTCAAATCCATGAAATTATGGGATAACATACAAACCTTCAGAGAGATGCCAGCGTATGCTGGCCATTCGGGTTTCATGTTCTGGCAGCGCTTCCTTCTGTTTGTCATCAATTACTACATAAAACATAAAGTTCGACAATCAACTTATAATTTCATTACATCTGACATGTGCCAGAGAGGAACCTCTACAATATAGGTAGTCTGTGACGGAACAAGTGTAGGTCAGTATGTTCTCACCCACAACAGTTATGTCAGCTCCATATTTCTTTGCCAGTGCAGTAACTGTTGCAGCTGCCTATCAACAGAAACGACAAAATGAAATGAGCAAGAAAACAATGATTCAGTAAGGCCAAAGGAATAGAATTCTACACTTGCACCTTATAAGCTTGGCGGTTCAAATCAATGTCTTAACAATAACTTACCAACTTAGATTAGAAAGCACAAAAACTTATTACGTAAAAGCCAAAAATGAAAGAAATAACATGCCTGTCCAAATAAAAAAGAAAGAGGAAGAAATTTATACAAGTCTTGATGGAAAATATTTGTTCTTTCATAAGCAAGCAGAAGACCATAGCTGCCTAAAGAAAGAAAGTTCACCTGTCTTGTCCCCTCGGAAAGATAAGGATTTCTGTCCGTGATTGGGAGAAGCAGATGCTTGAAATCAGTAAAGGCATCCGCGGCTAAATTGACTTCTGACTCTTGTGGCGTAGCTTTAGCTGCTAATGAAACATTCAACAAGCATTATAAAGACCAGGTCACCAACAACTTATGTAATGACATCAAACTGAAAATATCAAACTTCTTCTAACAATCTATTGAAATAGCAGGATGAGGTCAACAAATTTCAGTTTCCAAGTGAAACACAGCAGCAACTGGCATATTAATAACTAATTAACCAAATATCCCTAGTCCCTCCACTCACTTACTCCCATGGCCAAAGGCAAACTCGAACCCCCTACACGTTGCCCTCTCTCGGCCAACTTCCGAAGAAAGCATTTATAAACCCCTACGGAAATGTAGATGTATAGAATCTTTCACCAGTATGGCAGTCCCGTCACCCCACAAACAAAAAGAGGCCACTAGTACCCTATTTTACACAGTTAACAAGCATAATTATGGCACACAAACAAATTCAAGGCTTTTCCAATGTTTTAGTTATCCAAGGTTCTCCTTTTATCAACCGAATCCCGTTATGGAATCAATATATGATTGCTAACCACAGTTAAAAGATAAAAAGGAACGAAAGAGTTAAATATCCTCTTCCTCTGATGCTTCGTAAGTTCGTTACTAAGAGCTAAGATGACCTCTTCCAAACGATAAATCTTTATAATTCAATATGCCCATAATGGCTTTCTAGGCATACTGTAATCAAAGATGTAATGACATGGACAATAACCAAACAAACCAGTGAAAAGAACTGACCTTTATGTCCAATTCTTCGGAGTTTTGACAGCCCACAAGACTTGGATTGGAGGGAAGAGGAAGAGAGAGCTAAAGAAACCAAAGGCCGAGTAGCAGAAGAATAAGAAGAAGAAGAAGAAGTAATGATCGGAGGTTTTTGGTGCTTAGAAGTTGCAACGGGAACAGCCATCAAGTAATGACCAAGAGCCATGAGCAAAAACTGACACCGGCTACTACACGGGCAAGAGAAAGATACAAGATCGGGGTTGTTTCCAGAAAAAGCCCAACAACTATAGAAAGACCAAACATAGGATAACTACAGGAGTGTAGCATGTGTTGACAATCCGATGCCCTCGCTTTACTAGGTGGGCCACGCCTTATCATGGCCCGTTCAGACACGTTAGCTGTATTAAACGCACCGTTTATGCGGCGATACGTTTGAACGCACTGGCTGAGATGAAGCGTGGCGATGACGACCGCGACCACGAGAGACCGTCGCGTCGGTCTATGACGACAGTTTCTCGGCATGATTTTGGCGATGATCTGGAAAATCCAGCATTCTCTATCTCGATTAACGAGGTACTCATCCAACTCTTCGGAGCAAGTTAGCTTCTAATTACAAGAAAAGACTCAAACTGTATCTTGTATTGTGGCTTGGGGTGGCGTTGGTTCAGAATATGAAGGAAGATTACGGGCTATTTGTGTGGCCTTGTAGTGTGATCTTGGCCGAGTACGTTTGGCAGCAAAGGTTGCGCTTTTCAGGCTCTAGAGTGCTTGAGGTGATTTTATTCCTTTCCTAATTTAGCTATTCTCATTTGTGTCTCTGAATCCATTTATAAGCACTTGGTTATGCATGTTGTTTCTGCAGCTCGGTGCTGGGACTTCTTTGCCTGGACTGGTAGCTGCTAAGTTGGGCTTGGACGTGACTCTTACAGACGATTCCAGCAGAATAGAGGTTTTGAACTTGCTTATCGATTTCTTGGGACGTATATGTTTAATGCCAATCTTGATGTTATTTTGAATTGATTGGTGATTTCTGATACAGTCCAAATGTGGGCTCTTTGTCATTCTTAGGAGCCACTATTTGAAGCAACATTTGTGATTTTTGCTGCATAGGAACTTTAATAGGTTTCCTAGAGAGTATAAGTTTGATCTACTTAACTGCATCTTTTGGTGATAGTAAGGATGCAAAGAAGCTAGTTTAATCAACACAGCAATGAGGAAGGAATAGCATTCACGAGTCATTTGCGCTAAACTATCTTTGTCTTACCAAATCCCTGTAATCTAGCACTGGCCCTCATGATAAATTATTTCCTAGTGCAAAAATGGGGCAAATCCATCTTATAAATTAAGTCATTCTCTGGGATGTATCCAGTTTGTCATTCCTGTGGTTTTAGATCCTAAAGAGAAGAAGCCTATCTTATTTCCGTTTGCATTTTATAATTCATGGGTTCAGCTGGCCCTGTTACTTCTTATCCTGAGCTATGATGCTTCATTCCTCTATGATTGACAGGTGCTAGACAACATGAAAAAAGTCTGTGACCTAAACAAAGTTAAATGTAAAGTAAGAAGTCACCGTTGCCTTTGGTTTTGACCTGCAGAGTAATTACAATCAGCTCTGATAGTAGTATTTAGGAAATCTGGTTCTATTTTATAGGTGTTGGGGCTGACATGGGGGGTTTGGGATGCAGCTGTATTCAGTTTAAAGCCGAATTTTATTCTCGGGGCTGATGTGCTTTACGATGCAAGTGGTAATTCTATTTTGCCTTACAGTTTTGTTCTATACTTCCCAGTCTTTTGGCTTGAAACTGAAAACACGAATGCCATTTATGTTGCTAAGCCTTTGATGACCTCTTTGCCACCGTCACATTTCTGCTTCAAAGCTCTCCAGGGTCTGTCTTCATTACCACTTACCATAACAGGAGGTACTTGGGCGTGTGCGTGTCAAAATTCTCGTTTAGCTTGTTCTCCTTTAGTATGCATCTTAATGACAAGCCTACTTCTGATATGACAAGCCTTCATGCATTTCATATTTCAATTATGGACAGTGGACATTATCTTATCGAATTCTTGCTGGAAAAGTGGGGATTAAAGTGCGTGAAGCTTCTTGACGGCTTCTCTTTTATGCCAACGCACAAGGTAGCGGGCCTTGGTGGCAATATTCAGTTGGCGGAGATTATGTTAGGAAGTAAACAAGCTGAGATAGCTGGTAGCTTGGGCTAGCAACTGCAGTTGTTGAGTTACACAATTACTCTGATCCATTCTTCATGTTGACGTTGGATTTGATATTCAGCCACAGTTAGTCAATGTTTCTTTTGCATAGATCCTTGTTGAAGTAAACTGAATAGAGAACAGAGATGTAATGGCATTTGAAGCCTGTCCTTAAGTTATGTCCTAGTCCCCTGTGCATAGAGAAACATCAGTTAATTTGTAATATGAGCAAGATCAGGAGCACACTTATGTCAATTTCAATAACTCTTTCATCGAAATTCAATTTACGGCCATTTAAGCACTACAATTGGATGGCATATTTGTGTTATCATATTATGTGATTAAGGGAAACAATGGATCTACGTAGAGGAATATACATAACTATGCGTCACACTTTCTTGTCCACTTTGACAGGTCTATCGAGTGACTGGTAACAATACTATCAACAGGCTTAATAGTGAGCTTCATGCAATTAAAAAAATTGGTTTCAAATTCTAAATCATTATTCATCATGTCCTAGTTCTTTTTTATTGGCAATAGATGTAACTTCAACATTAATTAATAACTATATGGTAGTACTACTTGTAATGCTAGAATGTATGTGGAATAAAAGTTTACATGCTGTCTGTTTGGTTACCGTCTTCAGCATGCAAAGATAGGACGAGACGAAACAGGACAGGACAGGACAGAACAAGAATTGAAGACAGGGAAATGTTTGGTTGCGGTGGACAGAACAAAGATAATTGTCCGCGTCCTGAGTACAGAAATGTGTTTGGTTGCCGTCTTCAGAAAAAAAACAGTGTCAATGACAGAAATGCCCCTGTAGTGTAATAAGACTTGTTAATGTAATTCAATATTATTATTATTATTATTATTATTATTATTGTTATTAATATTATTATTGTTGTTGTTATGATTATTATAATTAATGATATTATAATTATTATAATTATTATGTTTAATAATAATAATAATAATACGTAACTATATTAATAATAATAGCAATAATAAAAATAATATTAATAATGT
>JANIPM010000233.1:17256687-17280918 GCA_027478405.1 Erythroxylum cassinoides
GAGACCTTTATCAAACCTGAAAAGTCACATTGCAATTTTGATGAGTTTGGCGAACTTAGTTGAGTAACCATCCTCAATGGTTCACTCAAGTACCGATTACAAGTACCGATTACAATCTTCATAAAGTCACACAGCCATACAGTCAATCATTTCATTACAGCTTTACAAATCATTCAGTGAATTCCAAATACTCACATGAACATGGCATAACATGTAATTCTTGTGAATCAGAACAAGTTTATATAATTACAGACGCATATGAGACTCCACATTTGTTGTTAGGTTATGAAAACGATCTAGAAGGGGGGTTGAATAGATCTTTTAATCTTTTCGCAAAGTGATACAAAACAGAGAATTAAAACAAACGAAACAAACAAGAAAATCGAAATGTAAAAGAGTAGAGAAGAGACGCAAACATAGTGTTTATAGAGGTTCGGTGCTAAGACCTACATCCTCTACCTAAGCTCCCACTTAGGATTTTGTCAAAGCTCTTTACTACACACTTTTTAGTTTAGTGTTAACTCTTCCAACTCAACTTGACTTCCGGTTCAAGCTACACCTTACAAACGATTTATTTTCTCGGCACAAATCCTACCTCCCAAATGATTCTTCTTTAATCACTCAGCTCACAATAATAAAAATGATAGAAATGAAGTAGTAATACAATTAGAATATGCTAAGAGAAAATTGAGAGTGATGTGAAGATAGTTTCGAACTAAGGTAAGTATGCTTCACTTTGGACTTGTGTAATCAATCCTCTAAAGTTTCGTCCTTTATTTGCAGGCTTCAAGACGTTTTTAGACGTTGTAGAACTCTCCTAGCCGTTGTAGAACACTCCTAGCCGTTGTATAAAGATTTTCTCCTGTTTGAAATCAATTGACACAGTTAAATTATGTTCAGCTGCAACTGATAGTTGACTAGTCGGTGTGTAATAGTTGACTAGTACATTATAGTCAACTTGTCTTCAAGAATTAGTCGACTAGCACTAACATTTTTCATGAAACTTTTAGCTGCACTCTTCGATTAGTCGACTAATATGATGATAGTTGACTAGTCCATTTAACTAACTAATAGGTCTGATTGTTAATAGTCGACTTGCAACATGATGGTCGACTCGTCCCAAGCTCCAATTAACAGATCTCACACAATCTCCAATCTTTGATTGTTGAGATGATTATTTGAGTTCTTCATACAAGATCTTCTCATAAAATACACGTTGTTTAATTCTGATACTCATTATTGCAATCTTGATTTTCACAAATCAACTTTATTTAAATTTCATCTGACTTGAAAATCATCAACAACATAATAGTCAACTTGTGCTATCATTAGTCGACTAGTGTACCACTATTTTAATCCAAATACCTGAAATTATTTCTTAACCAATTCTTTAAGTTTTATTATTATCAAAGCATAGAAGGATTTAATTTGTCAACCTCCATTGATTCAACAAAATCAAGTGCGAGAAGATGTTAATTTTGAATAAATTAATTATTATTTATTATAAATATAAAGTTTTAGTGTAATTCAATCATGTGGTTGGATTACATAATTTTTAAATGACAGACAACACGTAACTTATAAAATAGTTGAATAATTTTTAAAAGTATTCGATATATGAGAGCAATTAAATGAAAATCTTCTAATGAATTAGTATTTTTTGTTAGCCCCTTGCCAAAAGTGAGATTTAAAAAACAAGAAAATAAAAGAACACGTACGAGTAGTAAACTGACATGAATGGATTGTTTTCATTAGCTAAACTACTAAAAACTAGAAGCACACTCTAACCTTCAAGTTCTTGACAGGGATGGTCCTTTGTCCATTTTCTCTTGTCCCTATCTTGTCTTATGAATCTCAATCATTTATTTATGTAGGTCTTACATAAATAAATAGCTAAGATTTATGGGACATGATAGAGATACGAAAAAATGGACAGAGGATTCTAGCAGGTTCTTGATGCGGAGAGCTTGCTTGTCAATATTGCATCTTCTTGTTTTGACAAACTAAAGGCAGCAAACTTTGCTTCTACAAGGCCAAGCCGGGAATTTGAAGAGAAAAGAGAGTAGGCTTGGCAATATGGTAGGAATCGCCGTCATCCAGTCCGAAATTAACTGGCCAAATTTAAGTTGTCAAGGGCCTCGAATTAAGATTAGTTTAACTTGAATCTTGACAGACAATGACAAAACGACGACGTTTTAAATTTTTTAAAAATAATAAGTCAAGTAAAGTCACTCTTAGTCTGGTTGGGCCCGAGCACTATAATGTACCAGGCTAGGCCCATTGCAATTCCTAAAAAATAGAAGGGAAGAGAGAAGATTTTTATTTTAAATCTCATTTATCATTTATCTATATAAAAATATTAGATATCTTTTTAATAGAAAATAATTAAATAAATAAAATTAAAAGTTAAATAGAACTTTTGCTAAAGTTAAAATTCTGTTTATGCATTTCGATACGTTTTAATTTAATTTAAATTATAATAAAATCGATGCAATTTGATTGTAAATTATACCATAGAATCAATTCAAAAGTCAGGAGTTGACTAATGCTAAAACGGCGCAGTCTTCAGCAGCAAACGGCTTAGTGAAACCCTAGTGAAAACGATTCCCGCGTCTATGTACTTACCATTCTAATAGTATTGTCATCTCTTGAAACTCTAAACCCTAAAGCTCTTTGCTGTAAACCTTCCTTGCCACGGGTTCTCAGGGCAAAGACCACAAGAGCGACAAGAAGAAGATGAAAAAAAAAGCTAAGAAGGCCTCAGGTGACGACCACGAGAACCATGAAGAGGGTAAGAAGATCATCGAAGACCCGCGCTTCGCGTCGGTACACTGGGACCCTCGATTCCGTAAAGTTCCAAAACACGATTCGAAGGTTGCGATCGACTCTCGCTTCAATCACATGTTTACCGACAAGAGTTTCGCGTCATCTTCTGCTCCGTCGGACAAGCGCGGGAAGCCTAAGAAGCAAAATTCCGGAGCTTCTCTGCGCCATTATTATCGTCTCGAAGAAGAAGAAGAAGAAAAGCGACAATTGGAGGAAAATGAAGAAGATGCTTTTGACGACATCAATACGGAGGTGGTAGTGGAGAGTGAGAGTGAGGAATTGGATAAATTGGGTGGCGGAGAATCGAGTCTTAGTGAGTCAGAAGAATCGGAGGACGGCGGAGAGGGAGGTGAAGCGGATTCTAGTACGGACGAAGAGGACGATGTGGAGGTGGATTATGATGATGACACGCCTGATGCAGAGGTACGTTCGGAGCTTGTGCTTGATTGTTTTAAAACAAAGTGTAGGAGAGTTATCCGCCAAGTTTTGTGAGGGAGTAATCTTTTTGTATTCTTATGGCATTGTTTTTAAAGCTGTACGGTGGCTAAATGGTACGTATAACCTTTTTGGGTTACTTTTTTAAATGTGGAACAGGTGGAAAATGTACCCTTAATTGAGGATGGAACCCGCAGGCTTGCTGCTGTTAATATGGATTGGCAGCATGTTAGGGTATGTTATTGTAGTTGCAGAATTTTGTTACTTATGGACATGGAATTATGGCTATTGTATTTGTCTGATTTCAAAATTAACGGAGAAACTCAATTGTTTTTGCTATTATTATATAAAACCATGGTCATCTTGAAATTATTTTGATAGTACTTTCTTGTCTAGATATTTCAAATGTTAAAGTTTGGAGTCTGCATAAAGTTCAGAAAAGGTACCGTAAATGTGGAGAATATAGGTTTAGCAATATGACTTGCTCATCTATTATACGGCTTGGTGGTTATTATGTGATTTAATCACCCAAAGGATGGTCCAATCAGTAGAGCAACTTCTCCCTCCTCCCAAGAGCTTCCCAGCCCAAGAGTTTGCATGTTTGAGTCGCAGTAAGAGGGTTACAACTCGCATAAAACTTAGGATGGCTGGTCGGAATTGGAGACATGCTAGAGCTCGCAATTGCAGTTGGATTGAATATCATTTGACGAGCCAGCTTGGCTTTTAGTTGTTCGCTTGTCAGTGACTTACTTGGAACACGTAGTTTGTAGGCTATTATGTGCATTTGACAGAGTAGCGATTGCAAATTCAAAAGTTATTAAAAAACATATTACTTGATTTCTCCTGACTAAATTCTAATCCATTTCTCATTTTATCATCATTATCTTCTTCTTCTTTATTTGGTCCAATTTTATTAGGTACTAGAACTGGTAGTATATACCATCTACACAAAGTTCTACTCATAAACTTTCTCTGTCTGTATAAAAGTTTACTGTGTATCTTTCCATTTGTATTGTGAACTTACTAATGATATAATTGGATCATGTAGGCTGCTGATTTGTTTGTAGTCTTGCGTTCATTTCTACCAAAAGGTGGAGAAATATTGTCTGTTGCTGTTTATCCCTCTGAGTTTGGGCTTCAACGCATGAAAGAGGAAGAAATCCATGGTCCTGTTGCCTTATTCGATGATGAAAAAGAGAGAAAAAATGAAGATGATGATGACAATGAGATTGACTATGAGAAGTTGCGTGATTATGAGAAAAGTAGGCTTAGGTAATAATAAGAATTTGCAACTTTTCATCTTTTCACAACAACCTCTTTTTCATATCTTTGTAATATGGTTCCTTTGCTTTCCATTTATTTTTCATCTTATTGTTTTATGTCAGGTACTACTATGCTGTTGTGGAATGTGATTCAGTTGCAACCTCAGAGCATCTGTACAAAGCTTGTGATGGACTTGAGTTTGAAAGGTCTTCCAATGTGCTCGATTTGAGATTTATTCCTGATTCAATGGAATTTAAACATCCACCACGTGATGTTGCTACAGAGGTACATGTTTATTTGGCCAATGATTGGTGGTTTTTTTATGGCAACTTTCTCTAGAGAAATACTTGACCTGGGGATTTTGTTCCTGACATGACTTGAAAGAATGGACTAGAGCATACAGTTGATTTTTGTCCTTTGCAGCACTTAAAGAGTATTATTTTAGCAAAAAATGCAGCCTTTAACTTTTTGGGCTTTCTTTGGTGCTTCAACTATCTCCCTTTAGAAACCTACAGGTTATGAGGGATTGGATTTCCAAACTAGAGCACTTCAGCACAGTAACATCCCTATTTCTTGGGATGAAGATGAGCCACAACGTTTAAAGACTTTGAGAAGAAAATTTACTGCTGATCAGGTGCTTGAGCTTGACCTGAATTTGCTTGTAATTAGTCTATTGTTTCAAGTTTCATGTGGAAGTGTAATGGATGAGTACTCTTTTAGTTTGTTCATCTGTGGTGAAACCTGAGGCGCCACTAGAGTATTATGTTGCATTTTAAAAATTGTGATTATTTTGCTTTCTGTATTTTGCTTCATTTGTCTTGTGGGGACATGATATATCCTAATCAAGTTAAAATGAGTTTCTAGGCTTTAGACTTGATGTTCAACAAGTGAAACCCTGTATTGGAAGAAACTTTAACCACTAGAGCTTTACCTTCTTGGAGATGGCTACTTGATTAGCTTGTAAAGAAGCATGACTTTCTTTGAGTTGATTCTTCTTTTTCTCTCTTTGGCATTTATTGGTCATTGTGGATTCCTCATTGGTAATATGGCCTTCAGACACTTGAAGCGTGCACATGAACTTCAATGAAGGAAAGCAAAGGATCTTGCTGCTGCTTCACCAAGGCCTAGTTCCATGTAGCTGGACATTTGGTCTTATGCAAACGTTCCACAAAATTTTCTAAAAACAAGTTTTCTCATATACTGAACATTTTGTAATGTATGTGGCATAGTTGACTACATAAATACTCTGTGCATGTCTGACACGTTGATATACTTGAACACGTGATTCATTCTTCCATATATTGACATAGCATGATTTATTGATGTGAGCAAGGAGTATAGAAGAAACATCTACTAGAGTTGTAAAACCAAATTTGAAATACACTGCTCAATGAGAAAGGACATCATATATCACTTATTGTGTTCAAATGATGGAGATTTTGTATACTTCTTGCAACTTTGTCATGCCTAATCTGTTTTCCTATAGCTAGCAGAACTGGAGTTGAAGGAGTTTTTAGCTTCGGAGGAAAGTGAAACTGATGATGATGGTGAGAATGAGAATATGATGGTGGATGCATTGGATAGAAACCATGGTAAGCGAGAAAAATATCGTGCTTTACTTCAGTCTGGTGATGGGTCAGATGGAGATAGTGAGGAGGAAGGCAAAGATATGGAGATAACTTTTAACACTGGCTTGGAGGAGATAAGTAAGCGTGTCTTGGAAAAGCGGAATAAGGGACCAGAAAGTGTTTGGGAAGCAGTATTGAAAAAAACACGTGAGAAAAAGAAGGCTCGAAAAAATAAATCTAAGTACTCTTCAGATGATGAGACTAGCAATATTGATGAAGAAACAGAACAACCAGATGATTTCTTTATTGAAGAGGCTGTGGTGAAAAAAGCTAAGAATAAAAATTCTCGGGCTAAAAATGACAAGGCAGACCAGTATGGAGATGAGGAAGCAGTGGCAAGCAGAGCAGAGCTTGAATTGTTACTTGCTGATGATAAGGGGACTGATGATGGTCGTAAGGGATACAACTTGAAACCTAAGAAAGCAAAAGGTAAAAGGAGAGATGAAGTTCCCGATGAGGACAAATTGCCAGTTGCTGATTTTGACGATCCTCGGTTTTCAGCTCGCTTCACTTCTCTCTTTGCTTTGGATCCCACGGATCCACAGTTCAAAAGGTACTGCTTATACACAACTTTACCACTATGATGCAGCGTGAAAAATGTTTAATTCTCATATGTACTTGTTTTCTATCAGCCGTGTGCATGTGTTATTTCATTTAGGTTGCTTCTCATTTAAACTAAAAGTTTGAGTTCACTGTTGCAGGAGCGCAGCGTATGCCCGACAATTGGCTAGGAAGCGGCATAAGGATGACAAACACGAATTGCTGGGAAATGAGTGCGATAAACAAATTACCAGCACTCTGTCACCATCGGTTGATCATCAGACAAACGCCAATGTGAATGTGAGCTCTGATATTTCACCACCAAAGAAAGAGAAGCTTGAGTTATCGTCATTGATAAAATCAGTTAAGACCAAGTCAAAACAGGCGCAGTTGCCCTCCGGTAGGAAGAAATTGAAGAAAGAAAATAAATTTCAAACATAAGGGGAATGAAGGATATATTGTTAGCCCGAGCTATCAGTATCATCCTTGGTTCACGCAGTAAAAAGAAGACAAGATTTCGGGGAAAACGAAATTTTGGTAACGTCTAAGTGTTCATTCCCTACTATTACATAGACTAGCAGACGTGGAATCGAGTCAGGGACCACAGTTTGTTCCAAGCAAAGATTGACTTTGCTCCAACTGCAAACTGAATATCGTTTCTCGTACTTGTTCATCAGTAGAGTGAGTATATTCTTATATTGTGATTTATGACCACATATTTAAACAATGTCCATAGACTATAGACAGGAATTCTTATGCCTTGTTCTTTTACCTAATTTAATGAATGATATTCGATGCGTATCTTTCAGGAGACAGACTACAGTTGCTTCCTAATATTCAATTTGTATCTTTAAAGGGTCATACTGAAACAGCCTCTCTATTATGTAGGGATAAGGTTACGTATTATTTGACCTTTTCAGATCTTGCTTTACTGTAAAATTTTAAACTGGATGGCTACAATTGCTCCCTGTAGCTAATGAACCATCTTAAGAACCATAATTAACCTGAATTATTCATTTAGGCTATGAACAAACTGATCAGGCGGACTCGAGGTTTTTAGATAATATATTCCCTATTGTATAGATTCTTCAATTTCGCTTGAATTCACACAAGTAGACTCTGCCGTTGCCAGTTATATTTCATCATTGTATTACATGGTTTTTCTTGGGGCGGTGGTGTTTCATCATTGAATCAGTCATTGCGCCTATCTCTTTACTCTATCACGTGCCCGGTAGGACCATTTAAAAATCGAACAAGTTCTAGACATAAGCTAGTTTAAGTAATGCAATCTGCTTACAAACGTACATCCACGCAAATTAGGAAGAAAAATTATTTCAAAATCGATAAACCTGCAACAGTTAGTAATCGAAATATGACAATACTATATCCGTTGTATCTGTAATTAATAGATATGTATGTACAACCCGAGAATTTAAAGTATGCTACTTATACAAAAATAGTGAAAGAATGGCCAACAATGCTTCGAATTTGATGTGTGACTATGTGGGGAAGAAGAACGTCTGGAGTGTATAAGCTAAGGAGTTCTCAGTAAGCAGAAGAATGGGAAAAAGATTGGAAAAGATATCTAAAAAATGGCAAAGAATGCGATTATAAGCACGAAAGTGAGGGGATTCAACTGGGGTGAATGATTTCCTACAGATGATGGCAATCCACCTGTTACCTGCGAATTGTTATCATTTCCTGCTGTAGCTTGTGGAATTACTGCACTGGCAGGAGGCCTTGCAGAACCAGCCGGGGCGATTGGTAGAGTGTTGGAATAGCTGTCATCATCAGAACCTACAACAGAAAGTATCCCATTAGCCACAGGAAAAGCAGATACAACAAGATGAGATGAAAATTCAGGTACTACACTTACAGTTAGATAACTTCCAACCCAGCACATTCCTCTCACGATCAAAAACTACTCGGTAACCTGTCATGAAATTTTCTGGACGTGCACAGATAATTTGTTAGCTAATGAATTTTGGTAATGCATATGCAGAAATATTAAAATTTTGGTAAGGAAAACTATTACGAAAAGTATAATTTCCCAACGTTAAATTCCATAGTGAACAGAACACAAGCAGCAAGTTTTAACCATAAGAAAACAAAGCTGTAATCAGATACTCACGTCCAATGATATTGACGTCTCTACTTTTCACAACACCCAGACAGTAAAAATAAGTCCCATCCTGCATATTGCAAGAACAAATATGTAATCCAAGGGCAATGATAAGATCTGATAAAACATCACAGTAAGATTATACCTGGCTAGCGACTACTACTATTGGATCGGTTATATTGAATTCATCTCCACCTTTCATTACCAGACTCAGTGTTGGAATCAATATATCATTTTGGTTTGTGCTGTAGACAAGGTGAAAGTAAGTTCCTCAAGCATTGAAGAAAAGAAGAAAAGGATATAATTGAGGTTTTTCCGCATGAAACTGACCCGAGGTTATAACAATACTCAAAAGGGATGTCAGTAATAGATGCACGTGTTTCTTTCACGCGGCTATTGAACTGCAGAAAATAGTGAAATCTTAAGAAACAAAATGATACAGAATGCTTTTCCACATAAAAGAACAACATACGTTCTCAGTTACAAGCGTATAAGCTGGGTCGTTTAGGTATGTGAATGAGGTGCCAGAGTCGAAGATTGAATAGAACTCCAAATTAGTAGCATTCCCCTCCACATTTGTCTGAGTGATGCTGACGTTATAAGTAGGACTGACAACAAAGTTCACTGGGCATTAATACAACCATCACCATTGAGCTTAAATGTAGAAAGTCAAGTGCATGTATATGTGTCTGTGAGTTTGTCTTCAAATTTATGTGGCTCAATCAAGAAGTAAACAAGTGAGTGCTTACTGTAAGTGGTGCAGATTGAACGGCGTTTCCCCTTGATCCGAGCTTCCTTTATCTCCAAAGCTGATTCTCCCAAGCCCATCACGTCCAAAGCACATGGAGAAGGAATTCGGGATATATCCTTCCCTTGCTAAAGTACTAGGAACTGATATATTGGACATACCAAGACCAAATAAACCATTTGGAGCAGCACCATCCAAAAATGAACCTGTCTGAACTCGGCCACAACTGCAAGGAAGGAAGACGTCTGAATCACCAAGTGACTTATACCAAATAAGAATCCCTAAACAGAGATGGTTATGAACTGTGAATCAAAAGCTAAACTTATGCATAATAATGCAAAAGATATTACACACACCAGCATCCATGCACGCCATCGGAGGTCAGTATAGAGATGTAATGTAACTAATAACTATTGATAGACAAAAGAACCCACCCGAGCGAAATCTTTGCGTCAACAGCTTTTGTCCGAGAATCATCCGTGATCAAGTGCAACACATCCTCTACCAACACCCCAGTTGAAGAAGTACCATTAGAAAGATATGCTATTTGATAAGGGCAACTACTTTGAGCTGAAAGGCAATGCTTTTGTTGTGAGCACATGTCGTTATTGCAGAGGATATTCTGGCTTGTAGATGACACATTAGGGCTGTAGGTATTAAGCTCTATTCGCTGTTTGATATACAGAGCTTAAGTTAGAAAAAAGAGCAACACAACTTCATCTTAGGCGTAAAATCACGAAAATTGAACAACTCTAAACAAAATCTAGCCCATCACAAGCTAACCACGATGGAATACAGGACATCTGTATCCACTGTTTTGCGCAACAACAAGAAACAACGATTGAGGGAAGCCATTCTACCAACTTAAAGACAGCATATCTATCGTATAATACTTCAAGAGTATGGTGATGAGACAGTATTAGTTAGCTACAAAAAATTATCGAGAAGAAAAGAGGATAAATGGAAAAGAAGGAGCCTACATGATCTATCATAAATTTCTGGGAACAAAATCCTTGAAATAATGTTCTATTACCTTCCCAGAAGGGGTTTGGAGTCCTTGTACGCAACTAATACAATCACATGGCACCCAGAAGAGGTCACTTCCAGTGTCTAGCGCAACCATAAACCATAAACTTGGAGTTCCAATTGAAACATTAGCGTAGTGTAAACTGCAAAATGATAAATCAGAAGAGTGCTCGGGTTAAGAAACATGTCATCTAGACTATAAAAACAGGCAAATAAAAGGGAAACAAATCAATCCGGCTGCCCAGAAAATCAAAAGGAAAAGCCTCGGAAACTGCTCCCAAAATCACCAATTGAAAAATTATTACTAGACCATTTTGCAATGAAATAGAATAATTCAAAAAGAAATTGGAAAACCAACAGTCCTCTTCAAATGGAAAGGTAGAAGCTGAAAACTCATCTCTTTGACAATTTCGAAATTCATCAATTTTCAAGTGATTGAAATTGCAAAAACTAATGAAGTAGTTTGATGTCTGATAGTTGTCAGAAATTTCGCAAATATCGCTCTCTCTAGACTGTCTTTTCTGAAAGTTCTATGAGTTTAGCAGGAATGTAACAAAAAACTGAACCAGAAAGGAAAAGGGCAGAAAAGAGAGAGACTCCAAATTTGGAATTAAATAAAAAAAAAGGAAGCAGAGCGATGACGAAAAGACTCCAAATTTGGAATAAAAAGAGAAAGAGAGAGAGAAAATGCACTTGGAGATGAGATTCAGCTGTAAAATGGATTCGAACAAGAAAGGGAAAGCGAAAGCAGAAGCTTGAATTAGCAACTTCAGCCCAAACTTCAACATAGAAATCAGTAATCCACTATAGAAAGGCAGACAAGATACAAATGTCGCAAACTGGAACTTTGAAGGAACGGTAAACATGAGCTCGTCGAGGAATTTATGGAAACTAAACCAAGCATATCAGTTATCACCCTGTTTTCTCCGATTCTCTCACCAACCAAGCATAGCAGAATTTAACCAAAACACCGTGTTCTCTAAACAATTAATGATCCTCCAGTAATCAACAGTAAAAGCGCGAACAATACGATTAACACATGCACGATAACTGAAGACAACAAAAACGAAAAGGAGTATGATTTGCTCTTACAATCCCAAAGAGTTGATTCGATAAGTATGATTCCCACTGGAAAAAGTGAGCGGAGTGGACCCATCTGTGGTGGCAAGTTTCCGACTATGAACTGCGCGGTCACGGTGGGCCATAGCAGAGTAATATTGAAAACTACCCTTCTCTGGCAACTCATCAACGGCCAAAATTCCCTTTACCGGATCGGAGTACCGGTGATGGATGTCAAACTCAAACGTTCCGATCCCATGGCAAGTTTTCACCGATAACAGCAGCAACGAGAGTAACGAACAACACAGAGACTTGTAGTAGTAACGGCTACAGTAACTATAAGAAAAGATAGGAACTTGGGCCATGAACATCCCCTGAATTATGTGCTAGAAAGGACTGAGAAGATGAGATGATGACACCAAGAAGCGTGGCAAGCTGCTGTTTAGGACGGAATGGGTGGGTATCGTTTTCGTTGTCCTTACAGAGAGAGAGAGTCACAAGAGGAAGAAGCGCGGGCGTGTTGGGTACCATGTAAAAAGAGAATCGTGGGTGTGGGTCCTACGTTGTTTGAATATGCAATTGTGATAAAATCGTGCTTTGTGTTGAAATCAGATTACACCATTTGATAGATAGTCTCCCTACCTAAACCAGACAAGTGTCACACGTCCAACGGCTTGGAATCTTCGGTGCCTCCAGTCTATGTGTTGAGAGTCAAACAGCAAGTGATTTCCTTAATTGAATTGCCATTTGCCAGGTTTCGGTTTGGCTTTGTACAGTCATCTGGAATTGGTGGAACTTGGAAGCGTGTTTTTCTGGAGAACAGAAGAATTCGACCGCAATTGATGATGGTGTCACCATCTTCAGTCTCGACTTTCTAAAGTCACCCCCAAAAACTTCAAGCTTGGGCTTCCGCATTCATCTTTGAACGCTTCTTCGGTCAAAGAAAACAACGTTTAACTGTGTTTTCCGTGAACATTTTCCACACTGTGTTCAAACTTTTTACTTTCACTATGTTTTTAAGAAAATGGGAAATGAGCACTTTCACTTGGTCATCTCTCTGGCAAAATCAAAATGAGAAAAGAGTCGATATCAGTAATTGATAATTTCCTGCTTTGAATATTTGGTAATGGAAGGAAACCAACTTCGCCCGAGAAGAGAGGACTCCCAAGAATGATAGGAAATTTCTTGCTTTATTTTCAATTGAATAGTCGTTGTTTAGACACGAGTACGAAACACGATTAGTTGACGATGTTTTGAGTCAATTTTGGTCACCCACGATCTAAATTATGTTCATAAGCCTAAGAGGAAAAAAAAAAAAAAATCATCGCCGCCTCATCAATATAGGTACTTACGAAGGTTTCCGTCCACACAAGAGCCAAGATCCACTGCCAACTTTTCACACCTCCTGATGATGAAGGAGCTTACTTTACCTAACGCGACTTTATGAAATTGCATGCAAAGTCAAACATGATGACAATCGGGCTAAACTTTTTCTAGGAATCCTATGTTCAACTTTTCTTCGTAACTTTTTCAACATTTTATAAAGAAATTTAACATAGCAACGAAATAGAAGCCTGATCACTAGCTTCCTTGGCATAATAATTAACCTAAGAGCACAAGAACCTCAGAAATATTCCAAATAGATGAAAGACCTATTCTTACTATCATAATGTTGAAATTTAGGTAATATAGATCGAAAATGATAGGTCATAGTTGTATGTTTCGCATGAGATATTTTAAGATGCAAATGCAATTGGCTGCCTGTTACCTAACAAATTTAATAGAGAAAAAAGAAACTACAACATTCTTCTAAGCATGTTTCTTTCTTTATGTGATATTGACTTGGGTCCTCCAAAACAAAATCTCCATTTGTTTGGCCCTTAGATGCATATACTCGCGGCTTTTAGGTACTATATTCTAAATCTGAATCGCCTCTTCCTAGCAAAAACAAATGTAATTTTAGGTAGTTTTTGGGTCAATTTTAATAGATAGACCTCTCCAATCTTTACGAGAGAATGTGAAGAGAGAAAAAAGCGTATAATTAAAGTGTCGAACGTTTAGAACAAGTCAAAGAAGAGTTAGGAGGATTTAATTTTTTAAAAGAGATTTAAGCAGCCTAAAACTCGATCAAGTTCAAACTCAAATAGTGTAAGCCATGATCGAGTTTTGAGCCAAGCTCAAATTGTGTTCTAAGAAGGTCACTCACCGATCTAACCCGACCAGACCTATTGCTATTCCTAATTAGGTCTATGATATACAATAGGGAAGCAATTAATGTTACAAATATGGAAACCTAGACAAAGGTTAGACAAGCAAAGAAAGCAAAAAATTCCAATTTATACAAAATTTTGCAACATCTTGCTTAAATATTGGAGAACAATGGGACTTAGCTATTTAGCTAGTTTATTAAAGAAACCCATATGTCAAGATGCATAAATTACAAAACTGAAAAAATTGGTTATATCAGTTTTGTGTTGAGCTGGATAATTAAAAGATCGACGTGAGAAGCTGAAAATTATAAGATTGAATGAGGAAAAAGTAGGCAAAGATACCAATTTCATATTAATGGAAGGTAATGAAGCCTCAAAAGATGGAATAAAGACCAACTGGTAGAATATATTGCATAAGAACTACAATGAATTTGCATAAGTTAAAGAGGAATTTAAGCAAACAAATGTCAGTACAAAATTCTCGAATGAGGATGAAAATAATTGTTTACCATATTAGGTTGATAACCAAAACTGGGAGGCTACAATAAGGCACCAAATTGAAATTCCAAGAGATAATTACCCAATAGGAGGAAGTGGAAAAGAACTAACTAACATTATAACTCATCATTAACCATTGGAAGTGACTAATCTAATGCCTGAATCCAATTTAATTTAGAGAGGTATTGTCAATATAGAATTAGAATTCTCCACTATAAAAAAAATCAAGAAGAAATAAGAAGAATTAGACAAGTTCAAATTTGAAACCCTATCAATTTCCTTCTTAATGTTTAATATCAAGGAGCCATAATAAACACTTGATAGTTGCAAATATTTTAGGAAGAAGAAACCTTGTTTTGTAGGCGTTTGATAGGCATGTTCTAAAGTGTGTTTTCTAGGTTGTAGAATGTGTTATTATGAGTTTTCTTGGGTGATAATCAGGTTTTTAGGACTTAGATTTATGTTTTTCTTAGTGTTTTGTTTGATAATTATTGATTAGGGCAAGAATTTGACCTTAATGCATGTTTTAAGGGATTTTTAATGTGTTTGAATGATAAGTTGAGATAGAGAAATTCAAGAAAAGTTAAAGAAGTTAGAGGAAGAAGACTAGTGCACAATCTTGTAGGATTGAAAATGGAGCAGTTGGGGAGCCTCTGTCATGACCGTGCAAAACTGGTACAATCGTGTAGCATTGAAGCTGAAGCAGTTGGGGAGCCTCTATCACAATCATGCTACTCTTGAAAATTGTGCAAAATCGAGGTAGTGCATGCAGATAAGAGATAGTACTCAATTATGCACATAAGCGATCGTGCAAAGGCAGAATTTCTACGTCATGATATTTTTATATTTTTGATAATTTGGGATTATTTTTGAATTATAAACAAGTGGGGAAACCCTAGAAAGAACCCCGGAGGACTAAGAAGTATAAAAAGGCACCCAAAAATATAAGAAGAGGTGGCTAAAACATCTAACAAGGAGACCAAAGAGGCAGAAAAAGAAGAATATATCAAAGATTCAATCTTCTACTCTTTCCTTTTCTTTCCTTGTTCTTGAATGTTGATTATGAAAAATTGTGGATTTATTTTAGCTATAAATTGCTAAATTTGTTTTAGGAATTACTCTTGAATTGTTTTTTAAACTTTTTATGATCTTGATTTAATAGAAACATACTTTGTGACATTTATTGCTTTAATCTTTAGTCTGAATAAGAGATTAGGATAGAATATTTATGTTTATTGCACAGATACAGTTGGTACCATAATTGACTTATAAACATCATAATAATAGGAAACTGAAGAGAGATTTTATGTCTGTTAGCTGCTTATAGTATTGCTTCAAATCCTGTTTTAATTAGGATTACTTGGTTAGATCTCAAGAGAGGGTAATTTTAGATATCTAAGGCTAGGTATAACTAAATTAAGAGGTGAGGTGAGAACAAAACAATGATAGAAGTAATTCCTAAGTTGTTATCATTGATTAATCACAAGTTCACCACTACCTTGTTAATTATTCAATTGTCAATTTTCTCTAGTTTAGTTTATTTTCTAGCTATATTTATTATATTGTTTACCTTAAACAAAGTTTATAATTTTTTTAGGTGTTTAATAACAATCCTCATAGGAGTGATACTATTTATACTATAAAGATATGACCTATATATTTGAAGTATAAATAGATTTTAAAAAATCATAAAAATAAGTTTTTGCATTGTTACTAGAGATTGTAAATTTAACATCTAGTGTAATTTGAGATACTTTTCCTTTAAGGAATTTACCTTTACCTTGTAACAATCATCATTAATCCTTTCAATAACTTAAAATGGATCATCTCCTCTTAGATGCAACTTAGACTGTCTCTCTAATGAAAATCTTTTGTTCCTTGTTTCCAACCAAACACAAATTTCATGTTCAAAGATAATATGTTTCCTACCCTTATTAACTTTGATCACATATTGCTCAATTTTTTTTTCTATTTGATGCTTTACAAGTTCGTAAAATTTTTCCACCATCTCAGCAGTCTTCTTCTCATCCAAATTAACTCTTTCATTAACACATAAATATACTAATTGTAAAGAAGTTAGTGGATTAAAATCATAAAAAAATCTCAAATAGTAAATGATTAGTAACTCCTATTATATGCAAACTCAATAAGTGGTATACACTCTTCCTTATTCTTTAAATTCCTTTAAATGATAACACAAAAAGAAAAAAAAGGTCAAAATCCCATCTACTACTTTAATTTGGTCATATGTTTAAGGATAGCTGTTAAAAGAAACTAGTAACTCTATTTCCAACTTATCCCACAATTTTTTTAAAAGTAACTAAGGAGCCTAGTATCTCGATCACTCATTATACTCTTAGGAAATCCATTTAATTATACGACTCCTTAAAGAATAAATAAGCAATATTAGTTACATCATCATCTTTATTACAAGGAATAAAATGTGATACACTAAAATTATAGAATGACCACCTTTATTTGACCTAGGGATCCTTAACATAAATTCCATAGAAAAATCTACCCATAGCTTACTAGGTAAAAGTAAAGGTGCAAATAATCTATGTGAAAACTCTAGATCTAGCTTTTTTTACATATCATACACCTTCTACACACTCTTTCAACATCACTTTTCATCTTAGGCCAATGACAATGTTCACATAAAGTTTCTAATGTCTTTTTAACACTAAAGTGACTCATCAAATCCCTTCTACATGCCTCATGCATAAATAGATCACACATGGAATTATTTTCAAAAAGCAAGTATCTATCTTACATATAACATTTACTGAATGAATATATAAATATACATTACCAAAGTCATTGTAATTAACATGTGGTTCCTTCATATATTCAAATCCTAACAACTTTGCATTAAAGAAGTCAAAATAACATGCCTTCGAGGTAAGGCATCAACAATCACATGTTCCTTACCACGTTTATGCTTATTGACATGTAAAAAGGTCTTAATGAACTCTATCTATTTAGTATAGCAGGTTTTCAACTTACTTTGCCTTTCTAAATGCTTCAACAATTTAAGGACTATATGTATAATGAGCTTATTAGGTCATAAGTAATATTGTCTTATCTCTAATGTTCTCGTCAATGTATAGAGCTCCTTGTCATAAGTTAGGTAGTTCAAGACTACTATTGAGTTTCTCACTAAAGTAGAATATTAGCCTTTTATCTTACATTAAAAAAAACAACTTAGATGTCTATTCTTTAGGCATTATATTAATCTTAAAAGCTTTATAAAAATTAGATAATGCAAATAAAGGTGTTAAACATAATCATTCTTTAATAACATTAAATGTTCACTCATGTTCACTCATGTTCACTATACCAATGAAACCTTACATATTTCTTAACAATTGTTGTAAATAGAGTAGTAATTGTACTAAAATCTTTAACAATCCTTTGTTAAAGATTAGCCAAACCATGAAAACTTCTTATTTTAGTTGTTATAAAAGATGATGATTAAATACAAAATATAAGAATAAAAAGCATATTTAGAAAAGTAAAAGGAGAAAAAGTCTAGTTAACTAGAATATTGTTATAATTTACCTATCAGATCAAATGAAAGTTTTGTGTATAATTTTCCCTATTAATCTATCAGACCATACGCTCATTTTGTGTATAGTGTAACCTATTAATCTATCAAGCCATATGTAAGTTTTGTGTATAATGTATCTTATAGTGTTATTAAACCACGTGTAAGTTTTGTGTATAATGTATCCTATAGTTTTGTTAGATCATACATTCGTATAATGTATACTGTAACTAAAACAAATTAAAAATTTGATAACATTAGACCATCGTAGTTATTATATTAAATGTTCGTATATTGTATAATGTACCTAAAACATAATTTAATCTTGATAACATCACACCATTGTAACCATTATACGAACATCTGATCTAATAGATTAATTGTATCATGTTATAATTAACAATATTTTAAGCATATAAAAATGATTAGTCATTTTTATAAAGGTATTAGATGTATTAGTAAGAATAAATGACGTAACTAACCATTCATGCAAACTATACTTAGTTTTAAAGATAGTTTTCCATTCATCAACTTTACTTGTTTTAATAAGATGATATCCACTTTTCAAACCAATTTTAGAGAATATAAAAGAACCATATCAAACATATGATCTAACATATGGACAAGATGTCTATATTTAACCATTATGTTATTGATAACTATGCAACTGTCACATATATGCAAAGAACTTTCTTCTTTTTTTTTGCATTGGCAGCACGAGAATTTGTCACTGAATCTCCTTCGCCTCTTTATGATTACTTTTGTAAGTAAGCTTGTTAGGAATTACAACTTTGATAAAAAGTTTACTTGATGCATAATTTCTATAATGTGTGGTAATCCGTTAAAAACATCAACGAACATCTCGGTACTCTTGCTACAAAAAAAGTAACGATAGGAAAAGATATGATAAGTTTCCTAACATTAAAGTAAGCCTCTTTGTGTAAAAGTACAATTATAGGTTAGTTATTATAGAAAGCACTAATGAGCTCTCACTCTACTCTCATTCTCCTTTTTTCTCACAATTATCTCTTTTTCTTTTGAGCTCTTACTCTCATTCTCATTTTTTTTCTCTCTTTTTTCTTCATTCGTTTTTTAATTGTAATTGATCCTTACTAATTTGTTTGGGTGTTAAGATATAAAGGTAATTAGTATTTTATTCTTTAGAAAGGAATACATATTCTTAAAGATATCATCTACAACTCTTTTATTATATTGCCACGACCTTCCCAATAAAATGTAACCAACTTCCTTAGCCACTACATCACATAATACCTTATCTTTATAATTCCTAATAGAAAAAGAAGCTAACACTTATTTTTTCATCGTGATCTCCTTGCATTTGTTAAGCTATTGAAGTTTATTTGGCTTTGAATTTTTATAATTGACAAACTCAACTTCTCTATGAGATAAGTAATATCATAATATTGCAACTTCTTTGATCAATCACTATTCTATATCACTTGCTATAAATATGATATATAGTATGGAATATGTTATTCATTTACTACTTTTGGTCTTCCTTCTTGAATTAAACACTTAGTGCTCTTATAATAACAAAGGTCTCACCTTTATCATCATACTAAACGGCATCATTGCTAAAAAAAATCAAATAATAGTATAGCTTTGTTTTAATCCAAGTCATTTTCACTCTCCACCTCTTCATCATCCCTTATATTGTATTTGGATATTAAGATTCAATATGCAATTTTCTTAAAAACAATAATATTTAATATCTATAGTTTTAAAGGGTTAAAAGAATCAACTTTACCTCTACATTTATTATAGATATCCTCTTTATCTTTAGATGACTTAAGTTTTACTTTAGAAGAATCTATATCATCCTTTTCTAATTAGATCTTTAAGAGTGACTAAAATCAGTTGGATAGTTTGATACTCTTTTATGTTTTAACTATCTTTCGACCTTAATAGGTATGTGCACTTTATCTTTTAACTCAACATATGATATAGCACTATCACATTGGCTATACATATATTCAAACTATTTAAAAACTTCATCATAATTACTTTTCTATCCTCCTCAACATTGGATTTCGTTATTACTAGTTCAATTCCTTAATGATAATCCTCCACATTTCTTAAAACTTGAGAAATAATTTTGCAATTTGTAATACAAATCTCTATAAAAATGATTCTGCATAATTTTACACTTATAAGAGCTTTCAATTCATTATAGTTTTTAAGTAGCTCAGAATTCCTCCTTCTTTTGATCACTAATTGGTCCCAACAAATAATGTCATAATTAGTAAACTTCATTATAACCAGCATTACTTTCTTCTCCTCAATATAACTATGTTGATCAAAAATCAATCCCATCTTTTTTCCATACTCCAAATAAGCTTATAGATCATTTTATCCTTAAATCAGGGTATTTCCATCTTGATTCTAATAAGATTCCTATCGATGACTTCTCAGCTTTTAGGATACCATTCATGTCTATTTGCTCTCCTAAACCTTAACTCAAATGTATATCAACTTCATGAACATTCAATTCATCATTATATTTATTAACTTCCACTAAGGAGTTAAATTGCATCTAGTATGTCTTCCCTCATTAACAACTTGAAGTTTAATCCCTTTTCAATTTAGTAATTTAATGGGATTAGTTCTCTAACATATCATTCACATTGTTATATATCATTCTCATTCTCTCAAATTTTTTCTCCACAACCTACATAAAGAACATTTCTTTTTATTTTTTCAGCGTAGAACCACCTTTAGAAGACATATTTAAAAGTTATGAGGAAAAGTTAGCAAAGACAAAATCCTCACACACTCCCCTACATGTATGTTCTCAAGAAGTGTCAAATCAATAATGTTTCATTATATAATTGGTTTTTCTCGATAATAATATCACACTCTCCTATATTTTACCACTCTTTGCTTCCTTCTCAAGTTCATTAAGGAACTAAACAAACTAAAATAAGTATTTCAACCTTGTAAACATCTAAAATGATAAAGAATTAAGGGTTAAAGGAAGAAACAAGTCATGGGTTAAGCTAGAAGCAAAGAATTGAATGAAAGAAGGAAAGAGTAAGAAGGATTCAATTAGACCATATTTTTTATCATTAAGATTTTATTTAATTTCAACCATAAGAGTAACTAGAATTGATTATACACTTGAACAACTAGACTTTGATCCATTTCTTTATAAAATTATATATATATTAACGACATGAATTTGAATAAATAAGAGTGCAATTCTAATGTTTAGAACAATTTTAAACGAAAGACATGAAACAAGGAATCGGACAAGAACAAACCCTAATATAAAAGAAGAGATAGAAAAAATTTAAACACAAAAATGACATTATTTTGATTTTTATTGAAACTTCAAAGACAAAAACAAGATTTAATAAAACGAATAAGGAGTCATGAGGAAATGTAATTTCTAAAAATAAATAAAAAAGATATAAGAGTACTTGAATGGAAAGAATAACCAAACTTAATTTAGAGTTAAGCTCCGATACCAAATGTTGCAAGACCCACCCAAAGTTAAGCCCTAGGAAAACCACAAACAAGTTTGAGAATTTACCAAGAAAGTTAAATCAAATTTATAGTAAATTGACTCATTAATTATAAAGAATCAAGAACTAAGTTCATAAAGTATTTAGAATGTCATAAAAAGATATCTTTTGATAAATTTGGAAATTTAATGAAGAACAAGGGAGAAAGCCCTTAAGACTTTCAAAAAATAAAAATTCAAATCTCTAAAATTATCTCAACTAAGAATACAATAGTTTATAAATAATATAAAACTACAATTTGGCAATAGACACAAGCTAGGACATGATTGTAGTTTAGATTATATTTGACATTAGTATTCAATTTCAAGTAACAACATTAGTATTCAATTTCAAGTAACAAGGGCCCTATCTTGCCTATGTATGAGACCTTTTCTTCAAAACTAATTTTTTAAGACAACCCAGCTTGACATTTGACTATGTGTAAGGTCATGTTGAATTTGCTTGCTATTTGCACATGTCCACAGAGAGACATAACCTATAACATAACTGTGTCTAAGGTTGTGTTTGGCTAGGTGAGTTTTAAGTCTTCAAATCTTTCTCAACGTTAACTTGAATTATTTAGCTAGTGTTTGGTCTTTGTTTGGGTCTAATAAACCTCACAAAATAATTTTTGAAGTGTTATTTGAAGTTTGATATAGATATATATCTTAAATCAACTCATTCAAAATCTCTTTAACTTTCTTATTCTTAGATTTTGTAACTAATGCATATGTAACAGATCCTTTTCTTGATTAATTACATTTGCATCAAACTGAGAAAAATGGGTTCTTACATAATATACAAACATATACAACCAAAACATTAATCCAAGCGCAAAATTTGTTTTTAAGAACAGTTCTTTCTTCACTCCTCAGTAAATTCCTTATCATCACGTTCTCCTCCTTTACCATAAACAGTATTATCTATGTGTTCAACCTAATATCTTAACTTTATAATTTTTTTGCATCGTACTGCAACAACTCATACTTCATACATAATTTTCTTGTAATCAAGTATTATACCAATATAGCAATCATAATTTGTTTATTGTTATCTAGTTTTTGTTTGTAATGGCAATCACTTCTCTCTCTATCCAAATTCATTATCAATCCACTTAAAAAATTAAATATCCATTCTTCTTCTATTGATTGTAACAAAAGAATCTTTTATCTAAATTCTTATTTGTCTATTGAAGTATAAATTTTTGTTGTCATGCCAAGCCTAAATTTACTTATTTCTTTCACATCACTATGTTTAGAAGAGTTGATGAATTCTAGACTTAAAGAAGATACTGGTAGACCATTCATTCTTCTTCCTAACAAACACAACCCAATTAAAACCACTGCAACTCTTAAAATGAATAAGGAGTCATAAGGAAAATGTGATTGATAAAAAGAAATGTAACAGATATAAAAAGAATTCAATTGAATTAAATTAAAAGGATAATAAAACCTAATTTAAAGTTAGGTTCTAATAATAAGGGATGCAAACCCACCCAAGGTTAAATCCTAGGAAAACTAATAATAAGAATATGAGATTTTGCTAAGAAAGTCAGTTAGGATATTGATCTATTGATTATAAATAATCAAAAACTTTCATAAAATATTTAAAATGAATTAAAAATAAGTTTGGAAGTTTAATAAAGAACAAATGATAGCACTCATGACTCTCATATAACAAAAGTCAAATCTCTAAAAATTGTCTCAACTAACAATACAATAGTCTTTAAATAATACATAATTACAGTTTTTCAATAGACATAAATTGAAACATGATTATGCTCCAAACTATGTTCAATATTGAAATTTGATAGGCCCTATCTTGCCCGTGTGCAAGATCTTTTTTTTAACTTATTTTTTTAGGACAACACGGCTTGACATACTATTATATGTGAAGTCTTGTTCTATTTGCTCGCTATTTGGTCATGTTCAAAAAGGGACATAGTTTGCAACATGGCCTTGTCTAAAGTCATGTTCACCCAAAGTAACTTTTAAGTCTAAATCTTTCTCAACCTTAACTTGAATCATTAATTTGTTTGGGTCTAATAACTGTCCCAAAATAATTTTTGACATATTATTTAAAACTTGATATGAGTATGTGTCTTGAATTAACCCATTCAAAACCTCTTTTAACTTTTTTATTCCTAACTTTTGCAAGTGATACATTAGGCATATACAATAGATCCTTAGATGACTAATCACGTTCGCATCAAAATATATCTTACACGATATGCAAACCAAAATATTAAATTAACTAAGTAAAACAAATGGCTAATTTTTTTCTTAACCCCTTCTATATTTTTCAGTAAATTATTTATCATCACATTCTCCTTCTTTACCTTGATCAATACCATGTCCATATGTTCATCCTAATAACTCAGCTTTATAATTTTCTCTGTATCATACTTTTAATAGCTTACACTTCACTTAATTCTTCTTCTGACCAAGTATTGTGCCATCCAATATAGCCATCATATTTTCTTTATCTTTATCCAGTTCTTGTTTGATAATGATAATCACTTCTCTCTCCACAATCAAATCTCTCCCATTGATTGTAACGAAAGAATCTTCCACCTAAATTCCACAAATGTGGGATTTGTTTATTGTGTTTTTGCTCTAAATATTTATGTATGTTTTTATAATAAATTTTATCAATGTATATATTTTAACAATAAAAATTTAAAGATATTTTTCGTGGATAATTTTGATAGAATTTTATCATAATTGTGGACTAGCATAATTGAAATTATTTTGTACAAATCCCGATTAATTAGATGTCAATTGTAATTCTCTCTTTAATGTGTCA
>JANIPM010000233.1:17359656-17372374 GCA_027478405.1 Erythroxylum cassinoides
ATTTCACTGTAAATTTAATTATTAAAATTAAAACTTTACTTCCATTCCTCTCATTTCTCTCCCAATTTATCCTAGATTACGAAAGAAATAAAGAATTACCAAAAAATCAAAGAACGAAACTCTTTAAATCCACCATGATAATTTCGTACTAAACATCATTTTCATTTCATACCCGTATCCTTTTTACCGTACTCCAATCAAGCATTAGTTTTACGCGATTTACCAACATAGAAGCAGAAATCGATAACACGTCAGCATACGACTTGGGAAATGTGAAGACAAGGATGAAGGTGAAAAGAACAGGTATTCACTAGACAGACAAAATCAGTTCCTGAATGTGACTGATATTTGCAATTACATTAAAAAAAAAGTAATATCTACTTCTTCTGATCCAGTCTATAAAGTAAACCCTAGCTACCCCAGGTTGCTGCTATTTCATTTGTGTGTCCGAATCCATTTCATCCCTGTAACGCTTTCATCCTCAAGTCCATTGCCATGGGTAAAACGAGATGTGGAGATATTTGTTATCTATTTTACCAAATTTTATTTTATTTTTATTTCTTATTCTTCTTTTCTGGATTTGATTTCAGTGAGTGAAAATCCTTTCAAGAGCATACTCAAAACGCTTGAGAAGCCCGATGGCGGAGAATTCGGCAAGTACTATAGCTTGCCCGCTCTTAATGACCCGAGAGTTGGTAAGTCATTTAGTTTCTTTTGGGTGATTGCAGAAATGATGAATCTTATTTACTAAGTTATCTTCGACTTTCTTCTACTTTTACTCAAAGCACAATTATATAGTATTTTTCGCTTGTTATTTGTAAAAGAAAAAGAGTTTTTGTATAAACTGTGCGTTAAAGATTGGGTTTCATTTGAGTTCATACAGTAGCTTCATTCTTTTCACGTGGACAATTGTGTATGTTTCAGATAAGCTACCATATTCCATTAAGATCCTTCTGGAGTCGGCCATACGAAACTGCGATGAGTTTCAGGTCAAGAGTAAGGATGTTGAGAAGATCATTGATTGGGAGAATACTTCTCCCAAGCAAGTGGAAATCCCATTCAAGCCTGCCAGGGTGCTTCTTCAGGTGAACAAGTTCATTTTGGTCCTCACATTTTTTTGTGAATTGAAGAAGTCTTCATTTCATTATTATGATCAGCAAAATTGGAGACTAATGTCGTTTCTGTTGTTATCAGGATTTCACTGGTGTGCCTGCCGTTGTGGATCTTGCGTGCATGCGAGACGCAATGAATAATCTTGGAGGTGATTCAAATAAAATTAATCCATTGGTGAGTTTGTTATTCTTCCCGTTTTGTTGACCTGGTTACTCTGCCAACACTATTTCACATGCATTATTATTCAGGAAAGTAAAGGAATGTTTGGATTTGTGTCATTACGAGCTTAGGTATGTATATTTGTGTTTGTTTTTAATGTGTGAATTTTTGCATGTCTAGGTTCCTGTTGATCTTGTCATCGATCACTCTGTTCAAGTTGATGTGGCAAGGACAGAAAATGCTGTGCAAGCAAACATGGAACTTGAGTTCCAAAGAAACAAAGAAAGATTTGCTTTCTTGAAATGGGGTTCCAATGCATTCCATAACATGCTTGTTGTTCCTCCTGGGTCTGGTATAGTCCACCAGGTGAGGAAAACTTCTCCATTATACCGTCAAGCATGGTTTGTACCCTGCACTTGACCTTTTTTCCCATGGGAACTCAAAAGTGCATCTTGTTTCAATTATCAGTTTTTGAGACTATAAAACTTACTGAATTGCTGAACTAGTTAATTGTACATGATTGTTCGTACTTGATAATATGATATCCAGGTCAATTTGGAGTACCTTGGAAGAGTTGTATTCAACACAGATGGAATGCTCTACCCTGACAGTGTTGTTGGAACAGATTCTCATACAACCATGATTGATGGCTTAGGTGTTGCTGGTTGGGGAGTTGGCGGGATAGAAGCTGAAGCTGCAATGCTTGGCCAGGCAAGATCTTCACTTTCATATGATTGCTCTATGTATAGGAATGAGTTCCTGGGTGAGTCCAAGAGGCAGAACTCATTTCACGATTCTCTGAATCTGGCCTACCTTCAGTAAATTGATCAATGACTGTAGAGATAATAGTTGAATAAATTTTCATGCCGATCTTTAATTCTGACTTCTTCGTTGTTGTCAATAATGGTCTGAATTGAATTTCAATTTTGTTGCAGCCCATGAGCATGGTTCTCCCTGGTGTTGTTGGGTTTAAGTTGTCAGGGAAACTGAGAAATGGTGTTACAGCCACTGATCTGGTTTTGACTGTAACTCAAATGCTGAGGAAGCATGGGGTTGTTGGCAAGTTTGTGGAGTTCTATGGTAAGTATGGATATCGTTATGGTCAGTCATTTTCTGATTTTGATCACTTCTTCCTGCATCTTTGTCATTATTTAAGCTTGGTACCTTTTCTTTTATATAGGTGAAGGTATGAGTGAATTGTCATTAGCAGATCGTGCCACCATTGCCAACATGTCTCCTGAGTATGGTGCTACCATGGGTTTCTTTCCTGTGGATCATGTCACCCTTCAATACTTGAAATTGACTGGCAGAAGTGATGAAACTGTAAGTGATTAATGAAGTTCTTTTAGACCACATGCGTCCATTTTGTTTACTAACCTGAATCATACTAATGCAGGTTTCTATGATTGAATCCTATTTAAGGGCAAACAAAATGTTTGTGGATTATAGTGAGGTACTATGCTTGTGAAATTTAACAGTTTTAGTTTTCTTGTTCAGTGCACTTAATGATATTATTACTTACTGCCAAATATCTATCCAACTGCAGCCTCAGATTGAGAGACACTACTCATCAAATCTACAACTTAACCTTGAGGATGTGGAACCTTGTGTCTCGGGACCTAAACGGTAAAACTGTATACATATATGTCTTAGTGAAATGGTTATTTTCTTCGTCTATAGTGCATGCCTTTATTGTTGGATATATTTCAGGCCACATGATAGAGTTCCATTGAAAGAGATGAAAGCTGATTGGCATTCATGTTTAGACAGTAAGGTTGGCTTTAAGGTGAGTATTAAAAGGAATCCTATCACTGTATGGGTTACTAAGAAGACCAAATAGATATTGCAATACGCTACACGTATGACATGGCTGCATGATTCTGTGATTTATGTTGTTAGCGTACTTGCCTTTACTTACTACTTTTAATGAGTTTCTACTTGCAAAAATTGATGTACCAAATAGATATTGCAATATGCTCTACACTTCTGACATGGCTGTATGATTCTGTGGTTTATGTTGTTATCGTGCTTGCCTCCACATACTACTTTTAATGAGTTTCTACTTGCAAAAATTGCCTCCAATGCTGTCAAACCCATGTAGTTAATGGATTTATATCCTACCAGAGAATGTAGCGATTACATAGATATTCATGTTTAATTTATCTAGTCTAGGAAATGGACTATCTTGGGTTTGCTAGGTCATGGAGCTCAGGAAAGGAATAACCAACCAAAATTTAGATGGAAAAGTTGAGTTGGGAGATATGCATTCTATAAATTTTGTCATATTGAGAAGTCTGAGTGTGCTCATCTGCCATGTTATGACAATCTGCATGACTTTGTAATTGTATCTTCATGTACCCAAGCCCCAATGCAGCAACTCTCTCGTCTCTCATTTTTTTGTCTCTTGCATGGGATTCAGGGTTTTGCTGTGCCAAAAGAATCTCAAGCCAAGGTCGCAGAGTTCAATTTCCATGGGACTCAAGCACAACTGAGGCATGGTGATGTTGTTATAGCTGCTATCACTAGTTGCACAAATACCTCAAACCCCAGTGTGATGCTCGGAGCTGCTGTGGTTGCCAAGAAAGCTTGTGAGCTAGGATTAGAGGTTATTTTCTCTTCTTTATGGCTTCAAAGTATGATTAGAGTGGCTCCTTGATATGAATTACAGTTTCAATATTAAAACAAACTATGATTACTTGATGTGCAAATTTATGATTCTTTGATTAGAATAACAGTACTATCTCTCAAGAACTCTACCTATAGGAGCTGATAGAATCGATACTGCCCTTTGGATTAAACTATTGTGAAGTTTTTTTCCTTCTTAATATAGAATATCTTACATGTCAAGTATGTGATACAATCTGTAATATTTTTTTCATTCTTTTTGTTGTACAATGAGGTGGCCATATTTAAACTTAATTCTACTTTTATCAGGTGAAACCATGGGTTAAAACCAGTCTGGCTCCTGGTTCTGGGGTTGTGACCAAATACTTGCAGAAGAGGTACTGCTTCTTAGGTCCCACGAATCAGAATATTGCACATATTGAAAACGATTTCTAAGATTTGTACTGCTGCAGTGGCTTGCAGAAGTATTTGAACCAGTTGGGGTTTCACATTGTTGGTTATGGATGTACCACTTGCATCGGAAATTCAGGAGATATTGATGAAGCAGTGGCATCAGCTATTACCGAAAATGGTTATTGTTTTCTTCTCTGCATTTGATTGTTATTACAAAGTTTCTTTAAAGAGTCTCAATCTCACCCCTCTCCCACTCCATGCTTTTGATTATTATGTTTACTGGTGTTGTTTAGCTGGGGTTTGGGAGGAGGTGGGTGGGGTTTCTCGCAGAGTAAAAGAAAAAAACAAAAAAGAGATAAATCTTCTGGAAGTACTTTCAAATTAATATTGTTGAATTTCCACCCTCTTCCAGATCTAGTTGCTGCAGCTGTGCTGTCTGGAAATAGGAACTTTGAGGGTCGTGTGCATCCTTTAACGAGAGCTAATTACCTTGCTTCACCGCCACTTGTTGTTGCTTATGCACTTGCTGGAACGGTACTAAAGCTATACTTTTCAAACACATACCTGTGGCTGGAGAATTTTGTATTCACAATTTAAGTAAGACTACTGTAAGACATACACGGAAACAATTTTGCAGGTAGATATTGATTTTGATACAGAACCAATAGGGGTTGCAAAAGATGGACAGAAGATATTTTTCAGAGATATTTGGCCATCAAATGATGAAGTTGCTGAGGTGAGCATTTTAACCTCCTTTAATTTTGTAACTTATATTTAATGAGCCATTCTGACCAGTAAATGAGCTTTTAATTTTGAATGATCTACAGGTTGTACAGTCAAGTGTTCTGCCTGATATGTTTAAGGCTACATATGAAGCAATCACTAAGGGAAATCCTATGTGGAACCAATTGTCTGTACCATCTGGCAATTTATATTCATGGGACCCACAATCAACTTACATTCATGAGCCTCCATATTTCAAAAGTATGAGCATGTCACCTCCCGGCCCACATAGTGTTAGGGATGCTTACTGTTTGTTGAACTTTGGGGACAGTATTACGACCGACCACATTTCACCAGCTGGTAGCATTCATAAAGACAGTCCTGCAGCCAGATATCTAATCGAACGTGGGGTGGATAGAAGAGACTTCAATTCTTATGGAAGTCGCCGTGGTAATGATGAGGTGATGGCTAGGGGCACTTTTGCAAACATTCGCATCGTCAACAAACTGTTGGGAGGAGAAGTTGGGCCTAAAACAATACATGTACCTAGCGGAGAGAAACTATCTGTTTTTGATGTTGCCATGGTAATGTCTTCTAATTGCATCTTTTCTCGTTCCTATTTGTCAAGGATCATTCTTTTTTTAAATAAATATCATTGCAAATAATAGTTTGGCCTACTGTTAGGTCACAACTAAAGTGCCTTACGAGGACACAGATTGTTAGCATTCCTCCTAGTGTTCAGCCTGTTAGTGTTAGTATACAGCCCACTAAGCCCATCCAGACCTACATCCGTAGGGTTAAGTTGGGGAAGGGGGTAAATGCCACATAGGCAGGTTGTTAGGAGTTAGTTATGGAGAGAGATTGTGAAGGTAATGTAGGGAATATAGAGGAATCTGATAGAGAGGGGTAGGGATAAGCAATCATTTTCTGGAATATAGTTACTGTATTGGTATTCTGCTGTTGTACTCTACTTACTATGTAAATAATACAATCTCTATTGATAGTCCTAACACAGATTCATTGTCATTGAAACTAAGTTGACCATCAGATTTCAGGAGACTTCATTTTCAAGTTAATCATGTATGGGGTCAGGTTGACCTTTCGAGAATATTTTCAAGATTCCTTTTTTCAATTTTACATGCGAGTCCTGTTGTTGGTTTCATTTAGGTAGAAAAGGTTTCATATTTTATTTTCTATTGCTCACATTGACAGAGATACAAAAGTGAAGGGCACGATACAGTTATTTTGGCTGGTGCTGAGTATGGGAGTGGAAGTTCTCGTGACTGGGCGGCCAAGGGTCCAATGCTACTGGTATTTCTTTGCTCTCAAGTCAATTCCTCTAACTCGTGAAAAAGTTTTAACCTTTATACTAATTAAATTCCTATTGGTCCAGGGTGTGAAGGCAGTGATAGCAAAGAGCTTTGAGCGGATTCATCGCAGTAACTTGGTGGGAATGGGTATTATTCCATTATGTTTTAAACCTGGACAGGACGCTGAGACACTGGGCTTAACTGGTCATGAACGTTATACCATCAATCTTCCAGGCAGTGTGAGTGAAATTAGACCTGGTCAAGATGTCACTGTGGTGACGGACAATGATAAGTCATTCACTTGTACCTTGCGTTTTGATACGGAGGTAATATGGTAACTCTAAATGGCATTCTGTTCATAAGTTTCTTATATATATATATATATATATTTAGTGTCCTTAACTTTGGTAATTTTGATGTAGGTTGAGCTGGCATATTTTGATCACGGAGGCATTCTACAATATGTAATCAGGAATTTGATTCATGCTAAACATTGAATCGATCTACAGTTAAATTGATGTGCATGGCTGCTGCTGCCAACCAATCATAAAATAAATATGGGCAACATGTACTAATGGACACTTGTTTCAGGAATAAGTCAGAACTGACTGCTGGAAAGTTACGATTGTAGCATTGCGGACATTAACTGTCTTTAGCAGGTCGCGTTTCATATCCAGTTTCAATTGGATTTGAAAACCTTAATTTATTCAACTTTGGTGCCATGTACTCCTTTAGCCACTATACGACTTGATATGAAAACAAATCTTCCAAATTGGTTTTTAAGTTGTCAAGTTGTGTTTAAATCAAAGTACGGGCTTTTTTGTTGTGGTACGGCATTTCTTGGAGTTGTGATTTATGTTTCGAAACGATATCACATTGGCACTGGGGTAGTGAATAAGTCTTCCAGAACAGCGATGTCACCTAATTTATAGGAAGATAAATGTCTGAAGATTGTTTATTGATAGGGGACAGTTCCGCCCCTCCGTTGGAGGCAGGGGCGAGCCTTCTATTCAGTAAGGAAGGCAATATCATCTGTCTCCGGTCCGCCTCAGCCTTCAAGTTAGTAGGTACAAAGATAAATTTGAGTTTGGATCAAGCTTTGTGTTACATCTGACCTGATAAACAATCTGGGACTGAATCTAATTCAAACGATGTTGATTTGTCTGATTAAGGCGAGACACCACCCGGCACAAGAAGCCATCTTGTTATCTAGAGTCAGCATGCTTACCTTAATTTAGTCCAATTTTTGTCATTTGCATTTCTGTATTTTCTGCCGCATTTCACGCAATCTCTTTGTTTAAGCTGAAGGGGACCGGATAAATATTAGAATTTTCTCTTATCATTCCTCTGTATTTCTGAAATGGATTGTACTCAATATCCGTTAATAGAAGATATCAGCTCACTCATTGTTCTTACTGTTCAGTTGCTCTGTTTTTTCTTCTGAATTTTCCAATCCGTTAGATTCCCAACTTCAGTTTTATAACAGTATCATTGCATCCTCTGCCTGCGGGATTCGCTTGAATCTCGGAAGAAATTTTCCTCTTTTTATTGATCAATTTGCTTGTACCACCGATCGGTCAAAAAAAAAAACTAAAACTAAACGCAAGTTTCTTCCCGTTTTTGATCAGTTGATTTGCTTCCTCAACCAATGTATGTTGCCACTTCCAGGATTTATCCGCCAGTCATATATTGTCATTAATGGTTGAATTGACTCAACACCAAGTTAGTCTTTCAAATGGAGAAGGCAATTACCAAGAAGCTGACAGAGTCAAATGCACAGCTCACCTTTGATTTTAATGCAAAACTGGAGCTACTGTCCTCAAATCTCCAGAAGATGCTTTTCGAGACCATCTAAAAGAGTCTCAAGGGAAACTCAATTGTTGAGCCCAATTCGTCTGGAGTACGTAATCATTCTGAAATTGAATCGGAAAAAGCTTCTCTAGGAATGGGGCTAACAATGGATCTGAGAATGGTGAAAAACCTGTGACCACTGGGTCTGCTATGGCCATTAAACCTGTAGGTAATGGGTCTAGCTCCTTGGCTATTAGATTATTAAAAGTGGATTCCCACGTTTTGGTGGGACGATGGTGTGAGAATGGATGTATAAATGTGAACACTTTTCGCTCTTGACAATGCTCTCCCAAAATGCAAAGTTAGATTAGCTTCTATTCATTTAGAAGGGCAGGCATTGCAATGGCATAATTCCTAGTTGGCCAGAATACATTACTGAATTAACAGCCAGGTTTGGTGCTTTATATGATGATGATCCCATGTTAGAGTTGGTGAATTTGGAGCGTACAGGGTCAGTACATGAGTGTTTGAATTCATTTGAGGTGTTATTGTAAGAAATATATTAACAGATCATATACCATAGGATCGATTGTATATGCGTGGGAAAAACAAATCATACATACTTGATGAGTTGTTATATGCCACCGATTAAAGAACGCAGAATTCTCTTCTCCAGAAGTTTTCCAAGCACCAGTCTCGATCAGACCAAACACACACTTTCTTGTGTTCTAAACCGTTGCCTTATATATATATATCATCTATCTGTGAATAACTATCGGTAGTAGTTATCAATACCAGATGACCATTTGACCCATTATGGGTGTAAAACGGCATCAATACTCATCGTTGATATATAGACGATCGACTCCTTTGATATTGTCCTCTGTCTTCGTCGTCAAATCTGCCATTGCCAAACATGATACTAACAAGTAAAGACACAGAGACATCAATGATCCAAACTTTTCACACGTCGTCAAAACTCCCAAACTCCTTTGCTATTTGCCCTCTCTGTCTTTGTCACCAATTATTCTAATACCAAACATAAGAGGTAACAAACATGAGAAATAAAAGACATGATATAACATATAATAAAAATGGTAGAAATTAAAAATAAAGAATCACGAGAAATATTTTTAAAAAATTCATAATCTTTAAAGTTCTCGAAAAACGTCCTTACAATTTTTTTCTAGAAAAATCCTCTAAGTTAACTTTTATTAAAATAATAATGAAAAATTCCCTAGCCTTAAAATACCCAAATTAGGTGAAACTAATTTTTTTCCCCGAATCATGAATATCCTTTGTTACAAAAATGAGACTAAAGATGTCTTCAAATTGGGTTCAGATTCCTATTATTTTGTGCCTATTGTGTTCTATAACTCCGTGTATGGTTACTGTCCCCGTGTATGGGGACAGATAATAAAACAAAGTAATCATGTCCCTTATATGTGTTTGGTTGATGTCTCCGATATTTTGTCCTCTATTTTCAGTGGACAGAGACAAAATAATCCTGTCCCTTCGAAAACCGAAAGACAAAAAAGTTTTGTCTCTGTCTCCATATCAAAAACGAAAGCACTGTCCAAGTTACCCCTCTCCTCTGTCTCTCCCACGCCCATCTCTCCTCTGTCACATGCTTGGCAACACTCTAGGCTTCTCTGTCGCACGGTGGGACTCTTCTTCCCCAAGACGTTTGTGTGGTTTGTCAAGTAAGTTATTGGTTGTTTGTGCTGGAAAAATGTCGCTGTCCCCGTTAGGTCTCCATTTGTCTAGGGACCCAAATTTGCTCCACCTTCTCTTGTTCTTTTTTGATTTCTTGTCTTGAATGGACATTGTGGATTTTCGGTTGTAGCTCTTCTTCTTGTTGGGTGTTTGGTTTTGTTTTTCTTATATCAGATTACTGAGAGCTTTTTCGGCATTTATTTGCAATAAATTTGCTGGGATTTGTGATGTTGGTCTCTGATTTCCTTTCGAAATATGTAACTTTTGTCTTTGTTTCTGTTTAGGAATCCTGGGTGATAGGTTGCATCAGGCATTTGATTGAATCCGAGAAGCAAATTATATATCTGCAAAGAATTTCTTTGGTTTCCTTTCATAGGTATTCCCTTGTGTTCTGAATTCTATCTACATTATACTATCATGAATCTGATTATTTTTGCCAACCACGGATTATGCCTTGTGTTGTTTGAAGTCTATATTGTCATTGACTGTTAGTTGTAATGGAGTTCGACAACAACCAATTATATATGACATAATGTTGACTTTGTTTGGCTTGGGTTTTGCTTCGCAATATGTCTGCAATCTGTTTCATACAAATACAGAACATTGCCATATTTGGCCCCAAATATATACAAGCTTGTAAACAACTGGCGCTATCAATACCAAAAGATGATAGAGAATTAAT
The DNA here is from genome assembly GCA_027478405.1 of Erythroxylum cassinoides. Taxonomy (NCBI): domain Eukaryota; kingdom Viridiplantae; phylum Streptophyta; class Magnoliopsida; order Malpighiales; family Erythroxylaceae; genus Erythroxylum; species Erythroxylum cassinoides. The sequence continues at coordinate 17,370,169 of JANIPM010000233.1, forward strand.
TTTTTTCAAATATAAACTATTAGACAGTGACATGAGAAAAATTGTTCTCATCAGTGAATTGATCTTGATTGATATATAAGTCAAAAGCTTTATTTCAATGTTCTTTGTTGAGAGAATATAATCTTCAACATGCATGCACTTTATGTATATTCTTCTAGCAAAGCATCATATCGATATATTCTTCTTAATTATGTTTTCTTATACTTATAAAGTGTCAATATAAACAGAATTGTGTTTAAATTATGCCTATTTTTTAAGAGTAAACTCATCTTATTTTCAAATTATTATCAAGTAGTTGGTTAGTTTCTGTTAAACATCTACACATTGTACTTATGTGCATAGTTTTCAATTATGATTTGAGCTTGTACTTCTCACAAATCATCATTTCCCAAGTTAAGGATCTTTTTGTTCTTTTTTCTGGCTCTCTGTATAGTGATACATGTAAAATAGTATAATCTCTTTTGAAAAGTCATGTAACTAACTTTTAAGTAATAATCTGATTTCTTGCTTCTATCTTCACTTTTTTATTCTCTTACTTTTCTTTGCATTCTAGAATTGCAATTAAATCATAATGAGTAATCCTTAAATTGGCAAGGAAGATGGTTCAATAATGGAGATGCCATTGAACCATTGTTAATTGGAAACATTTGATCTGTATAGTTTGTCTCACCTACTGCCACTAAACTTTCCTTTGAGAGTGATTGCTTTGCTTGAGTTACTTGTGGAGCATATGCACGTGCTCCTAATAGCCTTCCTTAATACAAGTGCAGTGCAAATTGATCTGTAACAACAGTAAAAAATTTGGCCAACATGACATGTATTGGAATAAGAGCAATACAATTTAAATCCAGAAACTTAACTAATAAACCCAAATAGACAACTTAACTAATTAGTTCATTGGTTTCCATTGAACTTCTCATTCCACTAACAAGAAGTGTATTGAAGTTCTTTCCATTTGATGTCGAATTGAGTTATGAAAGTAACAATTTTATATGATTGCTCACTCAATTGCTTTCTCAAATTCTTAAACAAGTCATGAACTTTCTTTCTTACTCACAGAATATACTAAATCCTAATATTATGCTCACACATATATGATTGTAATCCAACTCTTTCAATAGCTTACTTTGACTTCAAATTTAGAGTGGAAATGAATAGCTAGTTTCAAAAGCAAGTTGCACGCCTTTCAGCTTTGCCAGCTTATCTTGACAGCCACTGGTTTTGTAAATATTTTATGTATAGCTAGCTTCATTAAATATTTAAAAAGACTCTTTCCTAGAAGTAAGGCCCGAATATATGAAGAAAACTTCCAACCCTATATGAAAGAGTTAACAAAAAATTAGGGGATCGTATTTAGATCTTACATAGAAAAAGGAGAAACATATGCAAATGCTCATATAAACAGTCATTTATATACATGTATGTGAAATTCATGGTGATTAATAACAAACTTTACAAATGGTCATATACACAGTGCTACCTCAAATACATTGTTTTCTTTAAAAATAGAGATTTTTTGGAGATTGTCATGAAGATTATATGATACTCATCAAGGTGGCGCCCAACTTTTTCGGTGAGGATATAAAAGAACTTGCCATATGTAAATGTCATGCTTATTAAAAGTTTGCCTTGTACTTGGTAGAGTTATGTTAGGATCACTATGTGGTATTTGTTGGTTTTGTTCCCTAACCAATAAATATGGTTATATTGAACTTATTTCGAAATTTCCTTCTAATATTAGCTAACAATTTTACGAAACAATATATGTGAGCATAATGAGACACTTATTTCGAAATAGTTGTTGAAGACCTTACAATAATTTAACCAAAACATTAAAATGTTCAACAATAATTACTTCATACCAAACATATAGTATGGATTGATCCTTCAATCCATACCATATGTTTTGGAGATTGAAAATTGTCCAAATTAAAGTAAGCTTATAACTAAAAAGCACAACAGTATGACAATAAACATATAACCATAATGGTTACATCATTTGCTTATTTTGATTCTAATCCCTTCTGTTAGCCTACAATTTGCTTCAAACAAACAAACATTGACCAAATCAACCATATAGAAACAAGGCACTTTGAAGAACCAAAACACCACAATTAAGCATTAATTAGTGTTGGACCCCGATCTTAGAGTGGAATTTAAAATTATAAAATGAAATAAAATGAGGGGTTTTTGTGTATGTATTGTG
>JANIPM010000233.1:17630102-17648276 GCA_027478405.1 Erythroxylum cassinoides
AAAAGAAAAATTAATTTATTTTTAAGTTTTATTTAATTTACAATTATTATTAGTAATAAAAATATTTATTATTATTTTAAAAACTTTTAAAAAAATGGGGGAAGAAGAGGTAGGAAGGAGGGAGGGAAATTTTGAAAATTTTGCAAAAAAGTTATATATTTTTTTTATTTTCGATATCGACCGATATTTGACCGATATTTTGAATACTGGCGGTATCAACCGTTACAGCCAAAACAGGCTGATGCTGATCGATATTTAAACCCGGTATCAAAACTCAATATATCATACCGATTTTAGTTTGGTATGGTCCGATATCCATAATAATGATCTTAGAAGCGTGTCAAGTAGACACAAGTAACTTACTCAACTATGCATGTAGAGTGCATGCTATGGAGCTGCTTCATGGACAATTTTGCTTAGAAACTTGATTTCTGAGTTGTTTGTGGTTGATTCAGTGGCTAAATTCATTTGGTTGTATTGTGGTAATCTTCTTATCGTGTTATTTAATAACAACAAAGAATATCACAAGGTCTTAGCATTTAAAGGTCAATTATTTGGTCATAAAAGTATTAATACGAAAAGATGACATTAAGGTTTGGAGCATTTAAGGACTGAGGAACTATAAGTTGATTCTTTAACTAAAGGACTACGTCCACTCGTGTTTGTGATACAAGTATGCAGTATGGATGTTTTGACGTCCTTAGACATTGTTATTAGTAGATTATTATATTTGCTCTATGTACATTTGTACATTTTGATGTATTATGACAGTGTGATGGTTCATTAGTAAAGATGATCATCGTTTATCCTCAGTAATACGTGCTATCATACATTGTCATAATATGCATGAAAGTCTTAAGATTTGTGTCGATTTTAAGCATTTAAAGGTCATTGGGCATATATACAGATTGACTTTGTGCCTATGTCATTTAGACGCAATAGTTTTAGTACAGGTATCTATGAAGTTGACTTGACATAAGGGACATAAGGCGATATAAGTTTTTAATCCCATAAAGGTGTTCTCTAATGCAGTTTAGCATTCAGTTGGAGAACATAAAGATTTTCTTTAATACAGTTTAGCATTCGATGAAAGAAAACAAGTTTTCTCTAATGTTGTTTAGCATTTGGTGAGAGAAAACAGAATTCTCTAAAACAGTTTAGCATAAAGTTGGAAAAATCGAGACTTACAAGCAAAGATGATATAATTTAGATCATAAAGGTATCATCATAGTTTGCCACACTTCATGTTCTCATTTATGTTAGTGAGGTATTAAGTATATGTGATTGTATTAGATCTATATCGCACATGACACATGCATTTGATATTTTTCGATATCAAAAGCCTTTCAGCACAAAATGATGGAGTTTCATTATCTTTGAATTAAATGTTTTGTTTAAAACTTAATTGACTAATTAAGTAGTGTGATTTAATTGAGTTTTTAAACTAGAGTCAAAACTGCAATTGATGCTTGTCCAAAGGGAAGAATGTTGGACAATTTTGTCATTTTCTATAAAGCTGGACAACTATTAATTGCATTTTTTTATTTTCAATAAATTATCAGTTAAGTTATGTAATTTAATCTAGATAATATAATAAAGTGATTCAATAAATGATCTAAATTAATGAGTCAAAGTCTGGGTAAAAATAGATCCCAATTAGAGTGGACCAAACTTATATCGATCTTGTGATAGGGAGGCCCAATATGGAAGTTATATATAGGTTAAGGTCTCCAGCAGTTGCTCATATCATTCGTAAGCGTAACGAATCTCTACCTCGTTAAGAGAGCTTACGTATTGAAAAAACTGTAGAAAGACCTAAACTTCGTGTCAAAAAATACTTTATATAAAGATCCTAGAGATTTGTGATCATTTGGAGCTCGAAATTGACATTAAAATCAGAATCAGAGATAGAATCGAAATTAGGTATTCTGCATTACCCTCGTCTTTAATCATTTCATGTTTGATCCTATATGTATACGTGTTACGTATTACATAAGATCCTAGGTTCTCTAGCAAAAAACTTGATAAGCCAACCTCCAAGGCCCATTGTGACCACTTCCGCTAGAGGATTCACAAGTCCCATAGTCTCGCTTGTTCCCAGTGAGGTTCGAAGACGGGCAAGGAGTAGAAGTTTTCACGTCAGAGAGCCCACATCTCCGAGAATATCGTGCCTAGGCCAAATCAAGTACAAGCAGAATAAGCAAAATGTGATGATAAAACCACAGGAAACAACATTGTTGTTCTGTCCTAAACCGATAATAAAGATGTTCAATGGCAAGCAACAGCGAAAAGGAAGGTTTGATGGTATCCATCGTGACAAACAATATACTGCTGTAAAGGTTGTCCCATCTTTAGGGCAATTGAAGCGGTTTCCAAGTACATGTGGTGGCTTACAAAACTCTGACTGGAAGGCTCCGGCTGAGGTGGATGAAGAGGCATGAGACAGACAAATTTGCTGTCTAAATGATGACGAAGATGGTGAAAATGTTGTTATAGCTTGTGCCACTCGTAGTAGCCGATGGGGACATGGCGGCAGACACAAGAAAACTTATGCAGGAACCACAAATTCCTAAGTCGATTCAACGGTGCAACGATTGATATATTGTCAACATCTATGCACAATTGATCTATTCATTTACTCTGGGTCTTATCTAATAATTCGTGTGTTCATTGTGATGATCATTGTGTTCCCTTTATTGCCACGTTTCCGATAAGGCAATTAGTACGTGGCTCGATTAGGTGTGCCTACACAAGCCATAGGGAAAATGAAATTTCAGAAGCTAACATCGGGGTGGGTAAGCAAATGACAGGTAGTTGCGAAGTGCCTCATGCTATAAGAATTGCAAGAGTTATGGGTAATAATGAATCTGATCCAATGGAAGTTTTTCTTTTCAATTTGGAGATTTACATGTATTTGAAAATTTTAAATTCTTAATTAAATAATTTTATTTTAATTTAATTAAACAATTTAAAATTAAGATGAATTTTAAATTCAAATTCAATTTAAAGTTTAAAAAATATTTTAAACTCAAATTTGATTTGAATTACAATAAAATAAATTTATTTTAATTTGAGTACTTCCAAAAAAAGCTAATATGAGTTCTAAAAATCAAATCATTCACTTCTAAGTTCTAACGATGGGATTTCATATAACTCAGGTTTTGATATTCTCTTCAGGGATATCCTAATTTTGAAGATATTTGAATAAAGTACCAATAGAAAATAACATGGTCTTTTCATTGTTTAATTCAGACTTTGGATTGATTTTGAAGTTTGGAATTCATTCCCATCCGATACGTAGACCATGTGAGGGCAATTCTTAGATTGATGCCTTGTTTGTGGGACAGGGTGGGACAGTGGGCATGAAGGAGGATTGGTATCTAAAGGGCTTTCTGCTTTTGACGCCTTCCCATTTAAGTTGATTTCTTTTAGGAAATGGAAGCTTTCAATATTTACTTTTTTTTATTAAAGGGAAACTACCGAGACATATTATAAAATAAGTCTGAGAAAATTAGTTCCCAACATATCCTCGTGGAAGGGATGGTGGCACCTTAGAGGTGCAGTATTAAAATAAGTTACTCCTACTAGGAGAGTTGTAGCCTGAATGACAAGCCAATCAACATTTTTGTTACCCTTTCAGTAAATATACCGATGAATAACAGTCTAATTGTGGTGAAACATTTCGTGAATGCTCGCGACAATGAGACCTCAATATTTACTTTTTAAGAATGCATATGTACGCCTCATTTGCTCTCTTCTTATATTGTAGTTTCCCAATTTAGATTCTTGTAAAATCATATCAATTGTCTTCTGAGTTAACCTTGAATAGATGCTATTTACTAATTGGGACATTGAGAAAGTTTTCAGTTTTCCCTTTTAATCCTTCAATAACCGAAATGTACCATCCTACACAAGCGTGAACCAGACAGATAAAGCTGAAGAGAGTGACAGAAGCTGAAAAAGGCTACTGGCTAGTGGATTATGGCAACAGTACAAAATTGTAACTTGCACGAACACACGGTTTCTAGCAACCCTCCTAATTATTACAGTTTCTACTGACAACGGCCATTATTGGCGGAAAACTGACCCATCTCAGCTACAAAATATCAACATTTCATACTGACATCCTACCCCCATCGTGTCATCAGTCTTGTCCTATCAACCCAACCGCCTACCCCGCCGCTCAGAACTTGTAAAGATCAAAGCTTTGTTGATTCAATTTTCATTTCCAGCAAATCCCGCCCGCAATTTTGCTTAAACTGGGTTTGTTTCGTTTCAATTTCAGATTCAAGGGTGTTATAGAATAATGTCTAATTGTAATCCCATCAAATTCCACCTACATGCACACCAACTTCTCTAAACTCTCTATAACAAGCAAAGCAATCTCGAGATCCGCTCTTTCGTTCGCCTTGTCCCAAATCCTGTCACATTCCTTCCTTGCTCCTGATTTCCTTCTCCCTGTGTGTTTGCTCCACAATTCTCTCCTTTTCCTCTGTAAATTTTCCTACTCTTTCTTTCAGTCGCACTCACTGTACCATCCAAAACCCATTAGCCAGAACTCAATTGCTCTCCTTCTCTTCCCTTGAACAATCAGTTACACGGTTTCTGCGGTGACAAAGAAAGAAATAAAGAACCAATCTTTTTAATGGCTGATGCTTCTAATGGCGAGAAGGTTATCTACCTTCACGGTGACATGGAGTTGGTTATCATTGAAGCTCGAAACTTGCCCAATATGGACATTGTCTCCAACCGTCTCCGCCGTTGTTTGACTGTATGCAACGCCTGCAGAACTCCCTCCGCCTCCGACGGTGACCGTGAGGGAGACCACGGCCGTGATACTGACGAAAGAATCCACACCCACCGTCATGTCGTCACCAGTGATCCTTATGTAACCGTAGTCGTCCCTCAGGCCACCGTAGCAAGGACGCGTGTCTTAAAAAACGCACGAAACCCCAAGTGGAATCAGCGCTTCTGCGTACCTCTCGCGCATCCAGTGATCGATTTGGAGTTTCATGTGAAGGATAACGATCTCTTTGGAGCTGAGCTTATGGGGGTAACCAAAATCTCCGCTGAAAAAATTGCTTCCGGCGAGTTAATTCACAATTGGTTTCCTATTATAGGGTCCTCCGGGAAACCGCCGAAGCCGGACACTGCACTTCATTTGCAGATTAAGTTCACGCCGGTGGACAAAAACCCGCTTTACAGACATGGTGTCGCAGGTGATCCCGACCACCTTGGAGTGAGGAACACTTACTTCCCTTTGAGGAAAGGAAGCACCTTGATGTTGTATCAGGATGCTCATGTGCGAGACCATGACTTGCCGGAGATTGAACTTGATCATGGAAAAGTGTACAAACAACATAACTGCTGGGAGGATATTTGCTATGCAATAACAGAAGCTCACCACATGATTTACATTGTGGGTTGGTCGATATTTCATAAAGTTAAGCTGATCAGAGAGCCAACTCGGCCATTGCCACGTGGTGGGGATTTGAATCTTGGGGAACTGCTTAAGTATAAGTCCGAGGAAGGAGTTCGAGTTCTGTTGCTGGTTTGGGATGATAAGACATCCCACGATAAATTTGGTGTCTCGACGGTGAGAGTTCTAATCATCCTTACAAACTTGATTCTTTTTTCGTGTTGCTTTTACTTTGTTATATGCTTGTTAGTTTGTCTGTTGTTTTGAAGAATAATAAAAGAACCAAATAAACCCTTTACTGATGGAGTGGTTGGGAGAGACTTGAGAAAAGGCTCTGACAAATTAGATTACACTTATAGTGTGTGCTGGACAAAGTACAACGTCAAAAACTCAAAGGAAATGGAATTGAAGAGAGAATCAAAGTTAAGAACTGTACAACAGTTCCTGCTTTTCTGTTCGCTGTTTTTACAAGTCGAATCGGATTACAGTTGGATTGTATAACGAGGGGAACAAGGGTCACCTAGTATATATTTGAATTTCTTGGTGACTATTTTTTTACTTTTCAGCCATGTTAGTCATAAACACTTGTCTAATTTTGAAGTGTCATATATGTAGGCAGGAGTGATGCAGACGCATGATGAAGAAACACGAAAGTTTTTCAAACATTCATCTGTTATCTGTGTATTAGCTCCTCGTTATGCCAGCAGTAAGCTTAGCTACATTAAACAACAGGCAAGTTGTTCTACTTTTTTGTTGCCTTGTTCATAGCTTTCCCAAAGTTGTATACTAATTCACGGCATAGTGTGCATATTGATTAGGTTGATTCTTGTGATGCCTACAAGGATTTTGATTTTAATTTCCTTCAGCCATAAAAACTCTTGTTATTTTTTACTGCTGACTGAATAACTTTCTTTCATTTTCTTAAATTTGAAGAGTAAGATTTAGTTAATTGAACAAGTTGATGATATTATTCTCATGTTTCCGTTCAGGTTGTTGGAACCCTTTTTACACATCACCAAAAATGTGTTCTTGTGGACACGCAATCATTTGGCAATAATCGGAAGATAACTGCATTTTTAGGAGGCTTGGACCTTTGTGATGGCCGATATGATACCCCTGAGCATCGATTGTTTCATGGTCTAGATACTATATTCAAGGATGATTTTCATAATCCTACATTTACTGTAAGTCATTTATCTGCCAAACTATTCATCTTACTTATGGAAGTCTCTTCGAAAACTATGTTTTCCTGAGATTAGCTACACTTCAAAATCTTCTGTGGCCCTTTTCTTAATGTATAGTTGTAATACAACCTTTTGTTGTGTGTCGACTTTTAAGTTGTTAACAAAACATATCCTCTCCTTTTAAGTTATTTTGAAAAACATCTTAGTGTAGACTCTAGTTTTTTAAATTTATTTATCTAGGATACTAAATTCTTTGCAGTTCTTATCCATTTAGCCCATGAACTGTAACACCATGCTACATCTTTACATTTTTTGATCATCTGGATTTTGCTTGTAAAGGCTGGAACAATAGCACCAAGGCAACCATGGCATGACTTGCACTGCAGAATTGATGGACCTGCCGCATATGATGTTCTAATAAACTTTGAACAGCGTTGGAGAAAAGCAACAAGATGGAAGGAATTTGGACTACGTTTTCGTCAGACTTCTCATTGGCATGATGATGCATTATTAAAGATAGAACGGATTTCATGGATACTAAGTCCTCACTTCACTGCAAAGGATGGCACTATAATAGTTCCAAATGATGATCCATCTTTATATGTGTCAAGCGAAGATGATCCTGAAAGCTGGCATGTTCAGGTTGTATAAAGCTTTAAAATTGAAGATAAAATTTTATCCCCTCATTGTTGATTTACTTTTGAATTTTGTACTCTGTTGTAGATTTTCCGGTCTATTGACTCGGGTTCACTGAAAGGATTTCCAAAAAATGTTGACAAATGTCAAGCTCAGGTTTATGTACAACTTTACAAGCTTCTTTTTTCTTTGCATTATCAGTGGAATCTAGTCTATTGAAGAAAGATCTCTTTTGCAGAATCTCACTGTTTCAAAAAATGTAGTGGTAGATAAAAGCATTCAAACTGCATACATCCAGGCAATCAGATCTGCCCAGCATTTCATATATATTGAGAATCAGTATTTTCTTGGGTCATCATTTGCATGGCCATCATACCAAAATGCAGGTCAGAGTTTCAACTTTAACTGCTCAAAGTGCTTTATCCACTAATTGTTTGTTCTATCGCAGTTGAGATCTAAATGCTTACACCTAAAAGGATCTGTATGAATGCCATCAATACACCTTGGAAATTAGGTAGAAAAAAGGGATTAACATTTTTTAGTTATACTTGCCATATTATGAGCAGGAGCTGATAATCTAATACCTATGGAGTTGGCATTAAAGATTTCCAATAAAATTCGAGCAAATGAGAGATTTGCAGTGTATGTTGTGATACCAATGTGGCCAGAGGGAGATCCAAAGTCTATTGTCATGCAAGAAATTCTATTTTGGCAGGTAAACATTCGCAAATTATATTGCTGCAAACATTGTTTTACAGATGCAAACAAATAAATAGCTAATGAGTTATTTTTGAAGCTGATGAATTTATATCAATTTTAGGTTTTTCTTTTGTTTTGGCTTGTTAACATTGGTTTCACAGTGTTAGAGAAAGAATGAATCTGGAAAAACTTTGATTCTGCTTTCAATTAGCATGTGCTGAAAGCATAGCTTCAATGTATATTGGTTAAAAAAAGTTGAGGAGCTTCTTAAGTGAAAATGTGTCCCACCACCTTTGCTGTTATTATTAAGAATGCTGGAATGAATGCACTTTACAAATGGATGAGACATCTATCGGTTAGTTTTTTTCATTTTAGTGTATAATAGGATTGAGAATAATGACTCAATTTTTTGTTGCATCTTGAAGCAACTTCCTAAGAGTTAGCCAATTGTCACAAATGAATAGGCCCATAATTTTTAGAGTATTAATTTTATTTTATACATCTTGTTGTGAGAAATTTGGAGTAGTTTTGTCATTATATTTTTTAGGATATCCATTGTAAGTCAAACAATATGCTAAATTTGGGTTCCTGACATTTACAAATTGCTTTTTGACAGAGCCAAACAATGCAAATGATGTATGAAATTGTGGCCAGTGCGCTTAAGTCAATGCAATTAGTAGATTCACATCCCCAAGATTACCTCAATTTCTACTGCCTCGGCAAACGAGAAAAAAATCCTATTGGATTGTCAAACACTAACGGTGATACGGTATTTCTTTTGTTCTCTTTGGTCTATGCTAGTTTTCTTATTTACAGTCATTACATAATCTTTACATCTCCATGGTGCGTGGCCTCATTAACTAGTGCCTTAGCTCATCTACTTGTTCTAAAAAGAGTGGTGTAGTATTGAGATGTGATGTTATCTGTTGTTTATGCCCAATTCTTGTTTTTCTTTTATTTTATCTTATTGTTTCTCTTTTCCAATATTCCGAGGTGTTTGATCATCATCTTGAAGGAACTACTGTTTGGAAGGTTTTTGTTTCCACTTTCCTTTACTTTATATCCTGTCCTTGGTGTTAATTGCTTATTGAAGGGCTCTATAGTATGTGCGATTGTGCGCAGCCTTTGCATATTCTTAGATCAATCCTGCTAAAATTGCTAATAATAGGGTATCGTAAAGTTGTTACCTCATTCGTGTCTCATCTAGAATCATAAGAACCATGCTAAACATAAGTGCATCTAGTGGCCCAAATTGTCTTATTAGTTAACCTTTTAGTCAGTTTATATTGGATATACCTCAACTTGGAAACCTGGCCCTATGGTTTTAGACTTTGCAAGTTATGAGTTGTATCTAGGCATGTATCCTCATGGCATCTTCATTTCAAATTCTTGCATAGAGGCTCATTGAAAGAAGCTACATCAGGTGTTCCACATGAACTTGTTGGCCTTATGTCAAGTCTACTTGTTGGACTTCTGATGGAGTCATTAGGTGACAAGTACTTTGAAACCAAGTATATTTGAAAATCACATTATTTGGAGTGGGGACCAGTAATGTTGACTTGGGGACTGTACCACTTGGGGAGCAAGTTTTTTTACTATAAATAAGAGTTAAGGTCTTCATTCTCTTTATCCAACATAAGACAATAACTCTTTTTGTCTTATATCAAAATTTTCTTGTAGCTATAAAATCTCTTGCCTTTGGCTGTAGTTTTGCCTCTTATATTTCGGAGGTTATTCCACATAAAATCTTATGTTAATTATTTATACTTGACCCAAATAATCAAAGGATTTACCTTATCAAAAGAAGTTGCATATACTTATAATGAGGAAGAAACCAAAAGATACGAATGAGTATGAGCTATTAAACTGACAAGCACTTGGTGTGATTTGGTTGACGTTGGCAAGGAATGTTGCTTTTAGCATTGCCAACTAGAAAACAATGATGGTTTTGATGAAAACTTTATCAAACATGTATGAGAAGCTGTCTGCCTCAAACAAGATACATTTGATGCATCACTATTCAAGTTGAAGACGGTCGAGGGTGCTTATGTGATCGATCACATCAATGAGTTGAACGTGATCACTACTCAATTGAGCTCAATCAAAATTGAGTTTGATGATGAAGTAAAAAGATTTACTTTTGTTGTCTTCTTGGCCTGAAAGTTGGGAGCTAAGCCATAAGTAGCCTTCCAAAAAAGAAAAGTTAAAACTTCAAAAGAAATGAGATTTGATTCTTAGTGAAGATGTTTGCAGAAGGGAGACGAGTGAGGCTTCAAGTGGTACCTTGAGTACAAAAGGTAGGGCTTGAAGCTATCAATGGGGTAATAACCATGGAAAGTTGAAGTTTAGAGGCAGAAGCAAATCAAGATTGACATGTTCTTATTTGTTGGAATTGCAAAGGAAAGGGACATAAAAACCAGAATTGAAAGGCTTTAAGAAAGAAAAAGAGTCAAACTAAGGAAAAGGAAAAGGAAGTGAATGTAGCATTAGAATAAGAAGATGCTTTAGTCTTGAGCATCTACTTGAATCTTAGACTCTAGATTCAGCTACCTCTTTCACTCTATTCCTTGTAAAGAATTTATGCATAACTTTCCTTTAAAAAAGAGAGAATTTATGCATAACTTTGTGATAGGTATTTTGGCAAGGTTTATTTGGTCGATGATGAGTCATTGAGATCATACGTAAAGGTTTATTCAATAGGTCAGTTGGATAGGATTGGCTATAAAACAATATTTGGGAATGGTTCATGAAAGAAGAAAAGGTTATAGTTGTGGCATAGGATAGCAAGATGGGAACATTCTATGTGACCAATGGGAAAATAGACACCATGGTTAGTGAAGGGGCAAAATTTGAACCAAGTTATGGGCATATGAGCGAGAAGGGAATGAAATTCTTAGCCTTAAAGGAGTTGATAACCAATCTAAAATCATTAGATGTTGGCTTTTGCAAGGGTTGTGTGCTCGGCAAGAAGAAATAAGTTAGTTTCTCAAGGATCAAGCAAGAACCATAAAATAAAAAGGTATTGGTACATATTGAAGTTAGGGAACTAGCATTGGGGCATTCTCTTGAAGGCTCGAAATATTATGTTACCTTTATTGATGATTCTACCAGAAAGTTATGGTTTATTTTATTAGAAATAAATCTCATATGTTTATTACTTAAAAAGGTGGAAAGTTAAGGTTGAAATCAAGTGTCTATGATCTGATAATAGTGGCTAGTATGATAGTGAGGACTTCATAACATTTAGTGCGGAACATAGAATCTAGATATTGAAAAAGATTCCAAATTGGCCAAAACATAGTAGTGTCATAAAGAGGATGAATGAATCTTAATGAGCGGGTAGGAGTTGCTTTGAGTTGATGCGACTAACACAACAACTTATCTAATCAATAGAAGTCCCATAGTTCCTCTTAATTTCAAGTTGTCAGTAGAATTGATGGGAGAAAAGGTAATCCATCGGATCCTAAAGTTTTGGATGTCTCATATGTGCATGTCGATGCAAAAAGAGAGACAAACTTGATGCAAAGGCTAAAAAATGTTTCTTTATTGGGTATTGTTCGAACTATTTCAGTTTTTGGTTATGGATGAACTAAACCGAAGGATAATCAGATTGAATGATGTGACCTTTCAATAAAGATATGATGTAGAAAGATCAATTTAGATGTGCATTGGAAAAACAAGTATCAAAAATTGAGTTGGGATAGATTTCCAAAAATGTCAAAGCTACTAAATCAAAACTGCAAACACCCATGGAAGTAGTTTTTAAGGAGATCGAATTATGACTAGTGAATCGGTATTTCCCTTTTTATGTTATTTACTTTTGACTGATGACAGTGAGCTAGAATATTTTGTTGAGGCCATGCAAGATAGACATTTGATGAAGTGAGAGCAAACGATGCAAGAAGAGACTTGAGAAGAACCAAATTTGGGTATTGATCAAGTTACCGTAGGTAAAAGAGCGATGGAAGACAAATAGGTGTACAAAATAAAAGATGAATTTGTTGGTAGTAATTATAAAGCAAGACTATTGGTAAAGGATTTGCTACAAAAGGTAAGGTACTGACTACATAAAGATTTTCCCATCGGTGATGAAGTTGAATACCATTTGAATGGTTCTAAGTATTGTTCCTTAGAGTTGTTAGATGTGAAACAACATTATTTCATGGTGATTTAGAGGAGGATATCTAAATGGTACAACTTGGCCGATTTAAAGTTTCTAGTAGAGGTAATCTAGTGTGCAAGCTGAAGAAAAACCTGGACAATTTGAAACAGACACCAAGAAATGGTACAAGAAATTCGTCCCCTTTATATGTAGTCTGGGTTTCACTAAATGTCGCATGGAGTATTGTTGCTACATCAAGTTTTTTGTGGATATTATGTTAGTAGGAAGGCTTTGGCATCAAGGAGATCAACATACTAAAGAAGCAATTGTTAGAGTTTGAGGTGAAGGACTTGGAACCTGTAAGTCAAATTCTTGGCATGTAAATTGCTCAAGACTAGGCAACATTAGCTTCAAAATTGTCATAAAAAAAGTATATTAAAAAAGTTCTTGAGAGGTTTAATATCCAAGATGCTAAGCCGTAAAGGACATCTTTGGAAAGTCACTTATGCTCTCAAAGGCGCAATCATTTAGGATCAACAAAGAAAGAGAATACATGGCCAAGGTGCCTTATGCCTCAAAATGCATGCTATGGTTTGTTCTTGACATGATATTGTTCATGCTGGGAGAGTTGTGAGCTGCTTCATGGCAAACCCTGGTGTAGAACATTGAGAAGCAATAAAGTGGCTATTGAGATATTTGAAAGGTACATCAGGTATGCCATTATGTTTTAGAAAATGTAATATGCTTTTAGAAAATTTTGTAGGTGGAGATCTTGGTGGTGATATTGACAGTCAGAAGAGTAGTTTTAGATATGTGTTTAAACCCTCTGGTACTGCAATCAGTTGGGTGTTAAGATTGCAAAAGTGTGTAGCTCGTTTAACCATAGAAGTAGAATATGTTGCAATGTTGGAAACCGGAAAGGAGATGGTATGGCTGCAGATTCTAAAGGAGATTGGCAAATGGCAAGATAATAGTGTCTTGTTTAGTGACAATAAAATTGTCAAAGTGTCCGGCAGTGTTTCACTCGTGAACACATATTCAGTTTAAGTATCATTATATTTGAGAGGTGATTAATTATAGGACGTTATCATTAAAAAAAAATTTGGTTGTGAGAAATTCAGTTGATATGTTGACAAAGGGAGTCACTGCGGGACAACTGAGATGGTTGATGACCTTAGTTGGGCTCTTTGACTGAAGCTTGGAAGGATTTGTGAAGTTAGAGATGTAAGGAAGCTGTAAGTGGACAAAGTTTGATGCCTCGATGAGTTTGTTAGGCTTATGTCCTAATGAAGTGGCAAACACTTGGGAGACTTGCACTTGAAGATCACACATTACTTGGAATGGGACCAGGTAATGTTGACTTTTGAGTGTACTACTTGGAAAGCAAATTTTGTCATAGTATCAATAAAGTTAAGGTCTTCATTCTTTTATCCCATAAAAGACACTTCCTCTTTCATTTTGTATTAAAAGAATTTCGGATAATAAAATCTCTAGTCTTTTGCTCCCGAAATTTGGAGGTTCTTCCAGTAAAATCTTGTGTTGTTTATCTTTTTCCAGTCCACAATTTTTAACAGAGCTTACTTCGATTTCTCCTGTATATAAAGTCCATCGTGTGGGTTATGTTTGAAGATAACTTCTGGTCAGTGGCTGACGCAATCCTTGAAGTTTTGTTGAATCACAAACACTAGTTTTGTATCAGGTATCGGATGCCCAAAAGTTCGAACGTTTTATGATTTATGTCCATGCAAAGGGAATGATAGTAGATGATGAGTATGTTGTAGTTGGATCTGCCAATATTAACCAGAGATCCATGGCTGGTACAAAGGACACTGAGATAGCGATGGGTGGCTATCAACCCCATCACACATGGGCTGCAAGGAAGAAACATCCACGCAGTCAGGTTGGTGGCAAACTTTATTGGTGTTTCTCCTGCTGTGTTGAGGGAGTATTTGGCTGACCTTTTTTGTCACACAGGTGTACGGATATAGAATGTCGCTGTGGGCTGAGCATCTTGGTAAAAAACACGGAACATTTGCAGATCCCGAGAGTTTGGAATGTGTGAAGACAGTGAATATGATTGCTGAAGAGAACTGGAAGAAATACAAAGATGAAAGCTTCCAAGAACTGGATGGCCATCTTCTCAAGTATCCAGTGTTGGTAACTGCTGATGGGAAGATAGACCCCCTTCCTGGAAGTGAGACTTTCCCCGATGTTGGTGGTAAAGTAATTGGAGCTCATTCCGTCAAACTTCCTGATACTTTGACGACGTAATCCTATCCATTCTTAGACGATGTATAGTATAAAACTGATCAATGCAATACAATACAATGCTGTTTCTTGTGTATTCCAAAATTTGTTGTAGCTGTTTCCTGATTCTTTCGTTATTTTTTCTTAGTTAAGAGTGCTTGTAAAATTGTCAGGAATTTGCAAACATAACAAGGATTGACTTGATTCTGAGTGCTGCTGTTTCAGTTTCAGCCCGAATGCATGCGTTTGTCTGATCTTTATGAATCTTGGACGGACATGACAATGAAGTATATCACCATTCTTCCCATACTGATTCCAACAAAGAGCAGTCTCTAATGCCAAATACGACATTCAAACTCTAAGCATTATATTATTTGGTTGGTGAGATTATCATTAACTAGTTAGGACACTAACACTTTGACGTTTACTCTTAGTTTAGCTAGTGTATTTTTAATATTAACGGTTGATTTTGTAAAAATTAAATTAAATTAGTAAAAGAAGAGATTTAAAATTTAAAAGTTAAGGCGGTATTTATATATGATAAACAAGTAGTAAAAATTTTACAAATAAGGAAAAATATAATATAAAAATAAAATACAATATTGAAATAAAAAGAATAAATAAATGTCTAATAATATATTAATAATAAATTTGATAGATTTAAAATACAAATAAAAATTAAAATTAAAATAATAGTAACAACTAAAATTGTAGTCTTAAGGATATTGTAGCTCATTATCATCATCAAAATTTTCAAATTTTCTAGTATTAGTTAAAGATTTATAAATCACACTTTTTTTCTAAAGTATATGCATCATTTCCAACGCATTTAAATAGATTATAAATTCAGTAATATATGAAAGTATTGTTTACTATAATAAATCATACTTTTAAGTTTTAAATATATATAAAATAAGATATTAGTAGATATTTTTAATTCATTTTTATAACAAATACATTTTCTTCATAAATCGTCTTTTCATATTCATCATAATCAAGACTAGGCAATGATTCTTCTTCAATCTAAAAATCAACATAATCAATACAATCAAATATCAATTAGATTATATATTCTCATTTTATTAAGATTATAAGCTCTCACCTTATTAAGTGCTTTGCACGTATAATAGAGAAATCATATAATTAAATCAATAAAATATTTATTCTTCACGCTCATATTATAAGTAACGTAAAAAAAATCATCAAGTCTTTGATATTCCCAAAGATTTCGATTGCTTATATGAATATGTTTAGAAAACTTAATATAAAAGTTGTTTGACCGAATAATCTAATAGCAAATTTTCTTAACATTGGAGCACTTTCGCCAAATAATTTCCACCGTTAATTTGTATTTTAAAATAATAATTATAAGAAATAAAAATATATTATTAATAAGTAAATCATAAACTAAAAGTATCAAAACTTACTAAGTTGCATCCTTTTCATCCTAAGTTCTCACTTTACAGTTGTTTCAAACAAAACTCCTAAACTTTTATGACACAATTTAATAAAAGAAGCGTCTTTGCATTCATTCACGTTGAAAAGGACCTATAATATCAACATTTGTATATACATCTCTACTGTATAAGCAATAAAAATTGAGAAGGTAAGCTTCTAAATAAATCATTTGAGTAATATTTTTATCTTATTGTTGATCAAGAATATAAGTATAAGACTTTTATGATTTTTCATTTCCTTTAAAAAGATTCATAATTTTTTTAAAGTTTGTACATACCATCATATATATACCCTAAAGACGATTTCTCTTCTGAGTCAATAACCCTCAATAATCTTATAAGTTAAGCAATAATTGTCACAAAAATTAAGCAAGTATTTGAGAATTTATTATCCAGAATAATAGCATAAAATTCTTTCTGTTTTACACCTTTTGATAACTTATGAATTGAAAAGTATTTCCATGTTACTAAATTTTAAAGTACTTGTATGTAATCATAAATACTTTCCAAAGTTATAAATGTAGGTGCATACCTAGTAGTAGTAGGATGTACAATCTTAACCCAATATTCTTACTTTGTTGATTAAGATGAAAATATAATACGATTATACATAAAAATTATGATATTAGATACACGTGAAGAAATATCATAAATATGGTTCATACAACTAGTATCTTTTAAAATAAAATTTATACCATTAGC
Source organism: Erythroxylum cassinoides (assembly GCA_027478405.1). Classification (NCBI taxonomy): domain Eukaryota; kingdom Viridiplantae; phylum Streptophyta; class Magnoliopsida; order Malpighiales; family Erythroxylaceae; genus Erythroxylum; species Erythroxylum cassinoides. The sequence continues at coordinate 17,646,549 of JANIPM010000233.1, forward strand.
TATGGAGACAAATAAAGATGTTCATAATTAAATTGTAATAAGTACTCAATTGGTACATAATTAGTTGCATTATTTATACCAATTAGTTGCATTATTTATAATAAAGTGCATAACACTTTGTCATCTAACCCACTAAACAATTTCAAAAAATAATCCTAACAAAGTATGAGCATTTTTGTCATATCAAAAACATCAATAGGCTTAATAAAAGTTGTTCCAATATTATAATAAATTTAAATTTTAAAGTAAAAGCATACGAATATGCCTTAAATCTTAGGCCTATTGTTATTGTAGCATCTATTGCTTTTTAAAAGTCAAGTGATTTTAAGCATTTATAAGAATATATGAATTATAAAACCATCTAGCTTAAGCACTTTTACATTGCAAAATAACATCCTTATCAATCAAAACACATTTCAAACTATTTGAGAAACATTGGGTGGTTATTGGTGGAAAATAAGAACTAATGTCAATAATAGGTTTCCTTTTTCCTTTATCTAATGTTTATTGTACTTCATCATCTCTAAAAATACAATATGAGTATCTTTACTTAAATTTTCCATTTTTGCTTGTTGTTGGGAGTAATTTTCAATCTTTTTATATACATGAAATGGTACTTCTTTACAAGTACTCTTAACATCGTCAAGATGTTCTTTTATTTTATAAATTCATCTCCCTTTAAATATTCAACTACAAAACATAAAGATATATTCAATATTTCCATAAGATGTTTGAAAAGAAGAAAAATAATTTTATGTTAGATTAACCTTATAACGAGTGGATGATATTAGTTTGCCAAATCTTTTTTCTAATAATTCCAAATTTTGTATTATAATTTCAACCTGAAAAATTGGAAAATATTTTATAGTATATATGAAAATAACCAAAAGAAGATTAAAAGATCTTTTACTTGTTGTACAATAGAGAATAACTATGACATGAATATTTATGAAAAATATATTTATATTACTAACTCTAATAAAAATTGTGTAAATTAATTTAGACTCACCTCACTATCATGAAAAAGTAAAACTAACGAACTAAAGGTCATGCAAAACTTAATAGATTATATTATAGTAAAAAAAGTAATTAATTTTGATAAATAAAAATATATAAATAAATTCAGAAGTTATTGCACAATTAATTATATTATTGTTAATTACATTATTATTTTCTTTGGCTTAAATATTTTAAAAAAATAAAATTTATTACAAATATTAAAAAGAGTCAATATAACTTCCAATAATATCAAATTAAATTAAACTATAGTATAATTTTAAAATATAGTTCAAATAAGTTTAAAAGTAATAGAAAATTTTGTAAAAGTACATAGTTAAGTATTTGAATTAGACACAACATAATCAATTGACAAGTAATTATTAATTTAAGTGAAAGCACACGGGCAACTAAGGAAAATTACGTAACATGTTTCTGTACCCTTTTCTTCTTTTATTTTCCCTTTTATTTTTCTTAATTGCATTCTATAATCAGAGTAGAATAGTAAAGTACTAAAGTTAAAGCCACTTCTAAATACATCACCATTGCATGTTATCACACAAACAAGTAGCTTTAAACATATTTTTCATACATATATTAAAATTTTAAAAGAATATATTAGAATAAACGTTTTTGATGAAGACAAAGAATAATTAAAGACATGTTTGTTTCCATTTATGTTGTTGGTAACTTCTTTGTTTGAGTTTTTTAGTTTGATTTTTTTCAGTTTTC
>JANIPM010000233.1:17679752-17695348 GCA_027478405.1 Erythroxylum cassinoides
TACAGATATTACCCACAAGCCTCAGGTATCAAAACCTTATGAGTCCATACACCGACATAAAAAACGTGTTTGAACTGACACAGGTTCCTACATGTTACACTGGACTATGAGAAAAATTGTTGAGCTACTGTCCGGAGTCTCATGCACTGTTTACTCATGATAATCCTCTATGGAAGAACCCAGACTTTTTCATAAGTCTGCCATTCAAGAAGAACGAGGATATCAATCCAACTAAAGCCACACATCCAGGGATGAACCCCGATAATTTAAAGCTCGCACAAGATGAGTGTGCTATCTTATTACAGTAAGGCTTAATAGAGCCCACAAAGTCGGATTGGGCTTGCCAAGCGTTCTATGTCAACAAGCATTCAGAATAGAAACGTGGAAAGAAACGTCTAGTGATAGACTACAAGCCAATGAATGCATTCCTACAGGATGATAAGTTTCTATTGCCTAAAATTAGTACTTAGGTATTATCTCTCAAGGAAGCTTGCATATTCTCAAAGTTTGACCTCAAAGCAGGATTTTGGCAACTAGGTATTCAACCTACAGAACGATACAAGACTGCATTTTGCATTCCTACTGCATAGTACCAATGGACTGTGATGCCTTTTGGATTAAATGTTGCACCATCACTATTTCAGAAGTCCATTACAAAAATCTATGAGCCTATCCTCAACAGTGCATTAATCTAAATTGATGATATCTTACTGCTCTCAAAGACCCATGAGGAACATCAGGCCTTACTCCAACGATTTTTAGACCTTACTCAACAGTATGGTGTTATGCTCTCAGCATCAAAGAGTATAATTGGTATAAAGGAAGTTGAATTCGTTGGGATGCAATTCAAAGATGGATTCTACTAGCCAGGCCCACATATTGCAAAGGAGTTATTGTAATTTCCAGATCAAAATCTCATGGTAAAACAAATTCAACAATTTCTTGGAATTCTTAATTACATTCGAGATTTTATTCCACATATGGCAGCCTATACTTCAAGCTTATCAAAGCTATTACATAAGAATCCACCTCTTTGGGATATAGAACAGACTAGAGCTGTCAATTACCTAAAGAACATCTGTTAGCATCTTTTGCCCATATGCCTATCTAATATTCAGGCCCTAACAGTTGTCAAACACCCCACAGAGAAAACTGCAACATTGGCCACACAACTTCGACAACATCCACCTTGGCCTCCAGATACTTTTCCTGTCTATAAGTATCCTTCTTCACTTCAGAAAAATCACAAAAAGATTTGCATTTCTTTTGAGCCTTCTTATACAAGTAGCATGGATAGCAACATTTTTGCTCTCTCAAAGAAAGCTTTTCCACCTTTTGTTATGCCTCCTTGTAGTATTCCTGAAGTTGCCTCTACTGCACGTAGTAGTTTATTCTATTACTTGCATCTCTTTCTGTTTGAACATCAGTCTCATGGTACTCCTTATATGTTCAACATAAAAGGACCATACCTAAATGTGACTTCTATTCAAGACCATCTTCCTGAAAACACATTATGGTATCTTTGGGCGTTATCCGCTCTTTATGCTTGTGCTTTTACAACCTCTCCTCTTCATATGTATCAGCATCTCTGTAATTCAGACAATGGCAGTTCTCTACTGTGGACATTCTTAGAATGGTTCCAACCTCTCAGCCAATGGAAGAAGCAGTTCGGAATTATCATTGACCAACATCGTCTTTGGTTTGCTTCTGCAAAACGACACAACACACAATGTTTCTTCGTTGTGCATCGTCCTTACAGAGAAACTTCTATTGGAGTTTTATATACTAAACAGCATGTCCAATTTTGGCATACAGCCTTATATTGGCCACGACATAAGGAGAATGTGTTAAACTCTTTAAGACAACAACTTAAAGAGATTAATCACTTTTCAAGTCCTCCAGAATTGACTACATCTATTGGACCATTTATCGATGAATTTGTTCCTGGTGAACCAGAAGCACCAGAAGTTAATATTCCTGGTTCCAATAGTCCTGAATATTCTGATTCAGGAGAGAGGAAAATCCTAAAATCTCACAAGAAGCAGGATCTTCTCAACCAACTGATAACACTGTTTTCCAAGATGCTCAGAATCCTTATGACTATACTGAAAGCATTGACGAAAATAAGTTAGACCAATTCCTGCATTAGCTACACATGGCAGAGCTTCGTCATAGTAAAGGAAAACGACCTTATCAATCCAATGATGACGACTCTAGTGATCCAGATTCTCCATCCAACCTTCAAATTTGGCATTCGCCAAAACGCTATCATTAGCTTTGGATGTTTTGGATCCATTATTGTGAGAAAAGGACAACATATCTTACTTTACTTCTATAAAGTAAGTAAAGAGACAACAATCGTGATGATAGATGGGTTCCATAAGTCACTTCAATATCATGAAGATTCCATCCTATCATCTTTCTTTTTACTTTTTGTAAGGTAGTACTGTTTACTACTGTTTGCTTTTAGGAAAGTAGGTTACTTTCGGTGTAAAGATGCCTTTCCTTTTGTAAAGTAGATTCCTTAGCGATAAGGTTAGCTTAGCTTTTCTAAAAGCCTTATCATTATGTCTTTAGGCTAGTTTACGTTTATGTCCTTCGCTTTGCTTATTTAAGCAAGCCTTACCTTATGTTCTATAACGTTCAATTTCAAGTTTGTAAATGATATGAGAAAATGAAGAATCTTTCTTCACAAAAATAGTGTCTCTTTTTTGAAACTCTTGAGTGAAAAGATTGCATAGATTAGTATGCTCTACACTTGCCTTGAACAAGGATCTTGTGTATCAGAACATCTATGACGGTCTAAAACACTGTTAAGCTTCTAAATTTCCGCTGCCTTGAGTCAGAAGCTGCTATTGGTTAGAACCCGAGTTTGATTGGAATTCGAGTGGCTCAACGTTTGAGCGCACTGTCATTGGCTATTACTAACGTCGCCATTTGAGACTCAAACAACCCCATCTTCTTCTTCACCTCAATCTCCGACTGCTCTATTATTTGTCAACTTGAAAATCACTATCACCACCATCAACAATAATAATAAAATTATTCCAGTAAGAATCAAAATATTCTAATATTGTATAACGAATGCAATTATTTCAACAAGTCAATAAATCCATCTTCCAAAAAAAAAAATCCTTTCAAAAATTTTCTAAAAAAGCTTTTAAACAAAACAATCATGTTTCGAGTTTGGTTGGGTCGGTCGTGCTGGGTCCGAACTCAGTTATAATGACCCATGGGTCAATCGGTCCATCCTTCAAGGATTGGTCTCACGCCTATCGGCTAAGCAAGGCCCAGGCCCAGAGCCAGATATATACAGTCCACTTGCAGACAAAAACCTCCCATGCAGAAGTAGAAGTCTATGTAAAGACTTAAATCTAGCGTCCATCCCATATATAAGGTATGATTTTATTACGAAAAAGGTACGCACTCATAACCCTAGTTTTCTCTGCCTACAGCGACCCAACCCTCATAAAAAAGACTAATTTGAGCGTCGGAGGGGCTAATCGGGAAACAACTCCTGACGTGTCTTCCTTGTTTTGCAGGGACCTTCAAGCCGGAGTTCTCGTAAGAAGCAGCCAGCTCCATAGATCCAAACGACAACGTGCAGTTCCGCCAGAACCAGGCTGAACTAATTTTAAACCAAATTGTAAAGATCGATCACAAATTCTTTAAAAGAAAGTTCAAATTCGAGTCTGATTAACTTCAATTTGAATCGAACCAAATTGAATTAGACTATTATTACCACCTCTAGTTATCAATAAATCTTCTATATCTAAAACTATTTATTTATTTTTGAATAGAAAATATGTCTTTACCATATGAGTATAACGAAGAAATTATGAAAAACTGATGATATGTTATCCAGCACGACTTTAGTTGATCTTAGAAAATTTACCACTGCAAAATACACAGATTTGAATTACATTTTAAAAATTTTGTTATTACAATATATATTTACCCTATTAGACATGTAAGTAAAAAAAATTCTACTTTAAAATTCTTTTTTTCTACATATATTTTTATTATCTATAGAAGGAATCAATAACAAACTTAAAATTTTAGAAAAACATGTTTTTTAGTTTTTTAAAGAAATTTATTAAGAAACTTTAATATGTAACAAAATAGATGAATAATTGTTGTATTTTATTAAAATTTCTTAAATAGTTATTGCAATAATTTAGTATATACCATTTGCATAATTTTCAAACATTATGTCCTTAAAAATGTCATAGACACATATATCATTTACTTGTTAGGTGAACAAATCTTTAATATTTTTTATTTTTCAATATATTATTAGTTATTAAACAAGAATATTTAAAAATGTAATTAATTTTTATTTAATTTAAAAATAATGTTCATTAAAATATGACACTTATTATATGGTGAGACTATTTTAATTTAATTATATATATATAGATAATATGAGGAATTGTTGTAATTGCAGCAACCTTGTCCACGTACATCACAAACCAGTTTTCTCTTCAAATTTTTGTGTGTGGCCATGTTTATAGTGATCCCTTATTATAGCTTTACTAATATTTTCACATAGGGTATATATAATGTTGGAAAATTGAAGTGGGATATGATCCCACTCGCAATGAAAACTTTTTTTTTTCTGGATTTTTCAAAATAAGATCATTTTAAATTCTATAAATATAATAAATTATAATAAAACATAATACACAAAATATAATAAAACATGAATTATAATGTGCATCTTATTGTGAAGTTTGATCATTTCCTTGTTGTTTAACTCATACCATTTTTGTAAACTGACTCAACTCAATTATCATAGCTGCATATGTGCTTCACATCTAATGGTAGATATATAACATGTTGAAAGAATTCTACAACAATTATAAAGATGATTAATAAAAAAGTGCTAGCTCTTTTAAGTTTACTTGTAATACGATTTAAATTTTTTAATAATTTAATTGAAATAAAATTATAATGTTAGTTAAAATTTAATTATAATTCTAACTAATTATAATTAAATATCAACTAGGTCAAATAAGATCTACTATCTCATATTGGTCTTTATTTATTAAATATCTTATAATTCGAAAGTTTTTCAAACTTTATAATCAAGTCTAACTTGATTAAATATTTTTTCGTTCTTATCTCGTTCTTTGTTAGTGACCCATTAGGTTATTAAATATGATAACAATAAATATAAATTATAACCCTAAATCATATTTAGTTTTAGATAAATTAAACTCCTTTAATTCATTTTTAACTCTCTAATTAAACAATTCATATATACAGATCAAGATTAGTATCTAGCAATATGTCATGACTATCAAAATATTTAGGAATCAAAACAATTTTAATTGACTTTTTTAGCATGATTTTTTGTATAATTTAATCATTTCATCATAAAATATTTTGATTAGACATATAGAATAGAATTGATGTCTACTCTATTTGAGTCAAATCATATTAGTTCTCTATCATTAACAAATGATTCAATTAATAATATTTGTAAACTATCTTATAAAGTGTCATTCTATCTTGACCAAAAGATTTTCCAAAGTAATACTAATTAAGAAGAATAGAATATTTTCTCTAATCACTTTAAGGTAATGAATTATATATTAATCACTTAACTATTTCCATATATTTATACTATATCTAATGACTACCAACTGAGTTACTATTGAAAAGAATATGTTATAAATAGTATCACAATATAGCAATCCTTATATGAGATACTTTGGAGATTACAGGTCAAAGGAATCATCACAATGAGAATTTTCAAAGATATACAATTAATATTCTAAATAAAATTTTCATATGGGGTCAATTTAGTAAACTTGATATCTAACAAGTACCTACATATTTAATTAAGTATCTCCATATTTTAGTATAAGAGATCGACTATTTCTTTCTGGAAGAAATATAATGTGCACTAGTTTCTTGATATTTTATTAATATCCAGTTTCAATAAAAACAATGATTAGGAACAATGTAGGGATAATACATAAATACAATATGAATGTTATAATTATGATCTCATCATAATTTTATTTGTATTGTATATTTATCCCATGAAATTTATCATATACATCTTTATATGTATAAGATAAAGAATGTCTTTAAAGAATTATCTCTAAACTATAACCAATCAATTGATTGTAGAGTATAAACCAATACAAAATATATCTACATAAAATTTCACCCTTTTGTTCAATTTTCGATTAACTTTCTTATGCAAACACTTTTTGTATTTAATAAAGTAAAGAGATCATAATATCTTTTATGTCTTACGAAGACTAAAGACAAGGACAAGAGGAAATTGTTGATTGGACATAAAAAATAAATAATTTATATTATGAGAAAAAGGAAAAATATACAAACAAACAATTGGAAAAAGTATCCTTAGTTTAAGCTAATATGAATTGCTTATTATAGCAATATTTTAATTATTTGACCAATCTACATTTTATTGTCAGTAAATTGAAAAAATCATTATAACTATATTAGATTCTTTAATTTTGGAGTCGAAATATAGATGTGATAGTGAACAACCATTTTTTCAGAGAAGAGTTATGAACCATTACAAGTTTAGAATACTAATGTTTAATATTCTAAATGGGAATATTTAATTGAGATGATAAGATGATAAATACTTGACTAGATGTTGAATTCAACAAGATCCAAACAATTTAATAAATAATAATTGTAACATGAATAAATAATTTAAAATATTATTAGGTGTTATTAAATTTTATCTTAATTTATATATCTATTAATCATTTTAAAAATATCAATTATAAGAACAAATCCTGTCCTCATTAATTATTTTTATGGGAATTATGAAAATATAATAAACTATATTATTATAAAGACAAAATATATTAATATTAAGAAAATTAGTAATTTAGTGATATGAAATTTTAGTCATTCCTTATAGCATAATTGAAAACCGAAACATAATTGCATATTTTTAAGTTTTGTTAAGGAATAAGCAACAACAAAAATTTTTGAATAAAATTTCTTCAATATAGGTTCATTTATTAGAATAAGTTATATATATATATAATGTATGATTAGAAAAATCTTTTGAGCGAAAAGCCTACTTCAATAAAACTTTATACCTTTATAAAACAAATTTTTAAAATTGAGAATTCACTATACCTATCATAATAACTTCCCCTTAATTTGTGTTTCACATACAAAAAGATTTCATAACTGAAGATATATTTAGAAAATTCTTTTTAGACTAACATTTCTCTTTGAGAATTTTCTTAAAAACTATCAACTTCGCTATTGGAACTTCAAATTTTCCTTTTAAAACAACCTTGGTCATGATGTCTGCAACTTGCTCCTATGACCTACATTGAATAAGCTGAACTTCTTTATCTTTTTCTCCCATCTAATTACATACTAAGTATGCTCGTGTTGTAGTAGTTTTTTAGTTATAGATATTGTTGATTTGCTGTCCACTATAATGATTGTTACATTTATTTGTTTATACTCTAAATCATTTAAAATTTCCTCAACCTTATTGTTTGGTCAATTATTTATGTAGTTGAGATATATTTTGCTTTTATATAGAACTGAGCCACTACTTCCTTTTTTCTAATTCCATAAGAACATTCTTAAGCTAAGTGAAAAAACATAACCTAAACTTCTTTTTATATCTTCAACACTTTTAGTCCATTATTGTTATAATAACTCTTTCAAAACTCCTTACTCCTTTCTAAATCAAATTCATAATCTACAATCTCCTTGATATATCTCAATTCTTTTAGTAACACAAAGATAAATTTATTATGAGCATGCATAAATTAGGATATAAGACTAATTATAAATACAAGGTGTAGTTTAGTTGCTGTCAAATAAAATAAGTTGCCAATTAAACTTTTATAAATAGTTGGATATACTTTTGTCATCCTTTATCTCTTAAGATCTCATTATGCACTAGTGGAGTTGATATAAACTTACATCTCTCCGTTTTGAACTTTTTGAGAATAGTCAGTGCATTTTTTTAAAAATGAAGTTCCTTGAACATACAACCAATTTGTCTTTCAACTAAGGCTTTACATTTTTTAAATATTGAGAAGACTAGAGAGTTGCTGCTCATAAAATACACATAGGTCATCCTTGATAAATTGTCAACAAAAAGTACATAATATATATTTTGGCTAAAAGAGGGTGTTTGTATAAGTCCATATACATTAATATGGACTAATTAAAGTTTCTCTCTTGCTCTTTATGTTGCATCCTAGGAAATGCTTGCCTATGTTCATTCCCCATTTGTCATGACCCACTAACTTTATTTTCAATTGAAATCTCATGTAAATTAGACCTTTAGCATACATATAACTCAAAGTCATACAATTAAAATGGCCACACCTCCTATGGCATAGGTTTGATTGATCTATATTAGAATAATTGACCTTATTAAATTATAATTTCTAATTTAAATAAATAATTTCATCCATCATTTTTTACTTTAATAAACAAACAATCATTAAGATCATAGATATTATAATAACTTCCCTTAAATAGAAGAGAATAACCTTTAAAAAACATATGTGTAATACTATCTAGATAATGACCTAAACAATATCATATTTAATGTGAATAATAACATATCCCTTTCTTTGTGCTTCAACTATATTGTTGTTCCCCCAATTTAACCTTTACGTTGATTAATTTGTTAAGTGTGCTAAATAGATGCACGTCATTTGACATGCAAATAGTAAAATAATTGTCTATAAACTAAGTGGCTCTATTGACTAATTTTGATACTCTTGAAACCATAAAAAGACTTTCTCCCCCTTTTTGGTTCATTTTATTTACAGGCTTTAATAACCTTATAGAATAATCCTTAACGACTTTCCCTTTCTTTATTCTAAGCATTTAAAACACCCTTTTTAGAGTTAGGACTTAACTATTCTTACCATTTCACTTCCTCCAAACTTTTCTTTCAAATCTTTCTATGCTTCATTTTTTGGTTCACAGGTCATTATCTTTATAAAAATAGCCTCTAGGTATGTATAATAAAGGCAAGTTCCTTTAGGATTCTTAAAAACCAATTCTTGATATTTCTAATCTCATTCAAGGTGGCATTTGCTCTAGCTGGAACATATTCCACTCCTTAATCCATAACATCCCACAAGTTGAAAGCTTTCAAGTATGCCTTTATTTTAATAGCCTATCCTTATTATTCCTTACCTTAAAAAATAGACTTGTTTTAATGAGGCTTAAAACTATTTTACTCCCTTACAATGTTTGCAATCTCTTCCACTCATAAACTCTTTTAAGAAACCTTCCCTCAAACTCACATATCATTTAATATAAAAAAATCTTTGATACCAATTGCTATTTTTAAGTTGTGTTAAGGGAAGTGTTGTAGCAAAAACCTTTGAATAAACTTTATCTCGTACATATTCATTGATTAAAATAAGTCTTACACGTAAAATGTATGGCTAGAGAAAACTTTAGAGAGTCAAGCCTACTTCAACCAATTCTTACACCTTTTATGAAACATATTCCCTAAAATCAAGATTCATTATGCTTATAATACTAACTTCCCTTAATTTATCTTTAGAAAATTTCTCATTAGACTAATAAAATTGTTTTTCTTGTAAAAAAGAAAGGTACGATAAAAAAGGACATGGAATAATAACTTTTACTATTTTGAGCTATACCATTCAACATTATACTCCCTAATCACTATTATTTACTTTATTTATAAATATTTTTCATGGTTTTGATATTAGTTCTTGTTAGTTTTCCCAAGTAATAGCTAAGAATCAAATAAACTTAATAAGATTATTCGAAACATATAAGTGACTACTAGATCTATTGTTGACTATAGTAAAATGTCCTTTTCACTTCGAACTGTTTATATTAATCTTGCTCGATCTATATTTTCCCTTAAGTCTTTAAATAAATGGTTGTATCTTCTGCAAGATCGTAAATTTTAGATACTCGATCAATGAATTATTTGTAATACTTGGTATCGTGTACACCAAAATGGCTAATATTACACACTCTTATAACATTAGGAGATTTTTATCTTAAGAATAGTTCACTAAAGCATAATTTTGAATCAATATAGTAGATCTAGTGAGATAGGATTTGATCATTCTATTGATGTATGATAGATTAGACCACCTTTTCATTTTGATAAAAAATTATTATTAAGTTTAGAATTTCAAGGTTGGATGTTTTTCCTTTCTTTACACTTAGATAATTGAAAGTTCTTTAAAATGGTTTGATTGCATTAAATAAACAAATATTGAGTAAGAAAGGTAACCAACAGCCACCTATGTATAAAGGGAATTAATAACTCTTTTTGTTCATGATACTGTGAGTATAGACTTATATAATATGCTAAAATCCCAAAAGATCTTTTTTATTTAAACAATTGTTGGTGACATCTGGAACAAAGTTTCTATTGAAAATTTTACAAATTATTCTTTGAAATGATGCTTATAGTTTCTCCCTATGCTTATTTTGATCAGATAGTGGCATCTTAATGCAATATCGTTCAGGCTGTCGAAGCTCCCAAAATAATTCTGATTCCCTAAACTTTTATAGTAGTCATGACAATAGGTCGAATCCCTAGAGAATTAAACATTAGTTTCTTAATTTTAAGTAATAAAATAAAAAAGGAGTTTTGATTAAGAAATTGATTAAATAAATTTAATACGAAATCAAATTAAATCAACTAAATTTAAAAATAAGAGAGTCAGGATTACCAAACTCCAATTCAAGGGAAAGATATCATCTAATTGTAACATTGATCATTGGTTCAAAAAGAATATTTTCACGATTCAAGCAGTTAGTTTGAAACATATTAGGATAACCATAATAAGTCTCAAAATTTCCTAAAATAGTTGGTTCAAACCCAACATCCAAACCAAAACTTATCATCTATTGATTGGGTGTGATAGCATTTTATATCAAATAAATGACAGCAATAAGCTCCATGAAAAATACTAAACCCTAAATTAAATAATCTAGATAACTGCAACTATTCAATTTAGTTTTCTTGTTTATCATAAGTTAAATATGGAAATTCATAAATAAACTATTTACTACTTGTACCAATCTTTCATGAAAATTATGGATCATTGAATTCCTAGATAGCGATAGAATAACCAATATTAAATTAAGTTGTCAGATTAATCGAATATCAATCATTCATGAAATATGAGAACTCAAAACAATAAATACTTGAATGATAACGTGAATAAAACTTTAAAACACAAAGTCTCACAGGTTTACAATTAAATTATTGAATCCCCTTGAATCAGAAAGAATGAGTTTAGCCACACCAGGATTTTGCTCCAATAACAAAAATAGAAGAAAGACCGAGAATGGCTAAAAGCATAAGAAAAGAGAACTCTTTTTTAATTGTGAGGAATGTTTCTTTTATAGGGTTTTCTATTCTAATCCTAATCTAATTCAAACTTGTAAAGATGTCTATCTAAAACGAATTCAAAATCAAACTCCTACATGATAAGGATAAGAAGAAGTTTTCTAGTAAAACTCCACCTCTTTAAGTGATCATCCTTAGCCTTCCCAATTTGATGCAATCTCTACTTTGTATCTCCTAAAATAAAACAAACATTAATTTTAGCATTTAAGCACAAAAATTAAATTCAAAACAAAGGAGATAATGTCAAACAATTAGTCAAGATAAGATCTTATAAAATTCCCCCATGCCGGACTCATGCTTGTCCTCAAGCATACATCAATTCAATGCATTAATCATCTTCATAACAACCTCTCATCTCCTTTCATGTCATCCAAAAATATCCAAAACTAATCCACATTTAAGGGTTAAGATAAAATAACAATCGAGAGAATAAGCATTCATAGGACACATTGTTAAAACATAACATCTCATCAATTCCAACAAAACCAAATGAACAAGACTTGACACCCTCATAAGGATTTCACTCTATACGCTCAAGGTGTTTAGGGTTCATTAAGCTCTCAAATCAAAACATAGCGATTTGTTTCCATAAGCTTGCTCAATAATCATATCTCCACCACTAAACAAAATGAACCTAATGTATAAATCAAAGGGGCTTTATAAGGATTGTAATGTGGCTTAGGTAGGGTCTGATAAAAGGAGCTTTTTGGCTAAATAAATTGAAGGGACCATACAAGCTCATCCATACAAGTTGAAACTTAAATCAAATTTCACTTGGTTCAAATGACATCTCTTTCAATCACTTTGTCTTTTCTTTTTTTCTTTTTTGTTCCTTTTCTTTCTTTTCTTAAACAAAAAATATCAAAGAGGAGATTTTCTTTTTTTCTTTTTCTTTTTCTTTTTTCCATTCTATAAAAAATCAAAACAATGCAACTTGAATCATCTAATTAACTTTTCATGGAAATAATCAAAATCCTATGCAAATAAGCTCGATACAATTCCTTCAATTTAGGGGTTCAAAATTATTAAGGATATCAACGACAAAATGGGTAAATTCAACTTGTAACAAGGTTATTATGCAAGAAATAAAGGTTAAGGCTCAAATTGTTTTTCTACGGATAAAAAGTGAGTAGGTTTGTTTAGGTCAAAAAATGATTATCCTAAGTGCCCTTATCATCTTTATACATAAAATCATAAAAAATGTGGTCTCAACAAGTATTCAAAAGCAAGTTCTAGCATAGATAAGCTATGTTTGATAACACACAAGAAAAGATATATATGAGCACATATGTGATGAATGATCTTAGGCTCAAAGCTCACGTAGGTGTCAAAAAATGCGTCAAGTCTTGTACACTTTCATTCAACAAAACCAATGAGATACTTGAAATAATTTAATGAAAACACTAATCATGCTTGTCTCTCTTATGGATTAGATTTTAAACAAAAAATGCATCCTAATTTAAGAATTACTCATGAACAACAATCAGCAAATTTTGAAGCTATCATGAGGAATAATTAATATACGAATCAACATATCATTAGTCTAAGAACAAATCACAAAGTTTATCATAATGGAAACATGCTCCCTCCATACCAAAATCATATATTATCCCTAATATATTTATAAGATACTCACAGTTCAATAAAGATAATCAGAAAAATAAAGCACAAAATAAAGGACTCCCCTAAATTGTGAGTATTTGAAAAATATCCACGCACACTTCTTTTTTTATTACCAACTTCAAAGCTTTCAACAGATTTAGCATCCATCGGTGAATTGTCTTTTTCTGCGGTCTTGGTAGTAGCTGTAGAATGCCCCATTACACTAAACAAGAAAAAATTAATTTAAAAATATTAACAACTTAATAATAACTGAAATAAAAATAAAATAAAGGTTAATGAAAAGTATTTAATATGAATGAAATAATAAAAAAGTAATCAAAATCAGTAAAAATAAAACTTAAAAAATTAGGGCGTGGATGGTTGGTTTTTGTTACTACTGGCGTGATAAAAAGGGGGGGCGGGGGCTGTTAAGTTGTGGTGTTTGTGAGGCTTGTGTGGGTTGCGTGAGTGAGAGGATAGTTGTATTGGTATATATGGCTGGAAAGGGTGGTTTAGTGTTGCGGCACTGGGGAGAGGCATGCTGCGTGTGTATTGGTGGCGTGGGAGTGTGACTGTAAGAGAGGTGCGTGGGTATGGGCTTGTGTGAGGCTACGTGGATAAGGGATGCTGTGTTGGTGAGTGCTCTAGCTAGGTGTGCAACGTGTGTGGGAGGTTGATTCCTGCTGTGTAGGAGGCTGTGTTGATGGAGAGAGCTGGTGAAGGTGTACGTGGGAGAATTCCTACACAGAGGAAATAACAAATTAGCTCTGTATTTTTCTAATACATAATAATAAAGTAAAAAAGGGAAATAATAAAGGAAAAATACAATCTTTTTTTTTTAATTTTTTGGAATATTAGAGTATCAATCCAGAATACTAAATCACATAAGGCGAGATCTCACCTTATGAGATTTAATAATCTAGAATTCAAAACACTAAATCACATAAGGCGAGGTCTCACCTTACGACATTTAGTAGTTTGGAATTTTAAGATCCTTATTCCAGACACTAAATCACATAAGGCGAGATATCGCCTTGTGAGGATTTAGTAATCTTGACTTTTTATTTTTTCCAGTAATCTATGTTAAAAAAACAAACAAATGCATCCTAGAAAGTACTAACACAAAAAATAGAACTATCATATTTTGGGTTACCTCTTGAAAAGTGCAATTGTTTAACATTGTTATGCTTGACGTGAATTTTTCCTCTCTAACTTCTATGTAATTGCAGTTTTGTACTCCTCAACTAGTGCTACTAGCCCATCCTCTTGCTCTTTAGTTAACCTTTTTGAAATGATTATGGGCAATGACTTTCTATCACGTAAATAGACGTACTTTAGGTGATTAGGTAACACCTTTAATTCTATCTTCGAAACTTGCAAAATAGAAGGTAAAATTTTCTTATGAGTTATAGTGAGTTTATCATTCAAAGTTTCTGAATTGATTAGCATCACTGATAACGAATCTATAACTTCACAAGTTTCATAAATTTGCTTGTTCACTTCTGATTTAGCCTTAAGCTTGAACTCATCTTCATCTCTTTCTTCCTTAAACATATCCGACACAATAAATCCACAATATCCGTATGATAAACGAATTGAAAATCATTTGGGTACTCCATTGCTTCAGAAATGTTGAATTTTACTATTTCTCCATCAAACTCTATGGAAAGAGTACCCTCGTGCACATCGATTCAAATGGCACCTTATGAAGTTTTGTATGGCAGGAGGTATAGAACTCCTATCTATTGGGATAAGGAAGGTGAAAGAAGGCTTTTAGGGCCTGAGTTAGTGCAAGCCACAGTTGATAAGATTAAATTGATGAAACTGAGACTTAAAGTAGCTCAAGATAGAATGAAGAGCTATACGGATGCACATAGAAAGGATATGGAATTTGAAACTAGAGACAAAGTATTTCTTAGAGCTTATCTATGAAAAGGAGTTCTGAGATTCAGTAAGAAAGGCAAGCTTAGTACAAGATATATAGGCCCTTATGAGATCATTGAGAAGATCGAACCTTCAGCCTAAAGTTAGCTTTGCCATCAGAATTGTCTAAGATTCAGAATGCCTACATATCGATGTTGAGGAAGTACCAATCAGATCCTTCGCACATAGTTCAACCAACAAAGGTCCAATTAAGGGAGTATTTGACGTATGGGGAGCAACCGGTAGAGATCCTAGATTCGAAGGAAAAGGTTTTAAGAAACAT
Organism: Erythroxylum cassinoides; assembly: GCA_027478405.1. NCBI lineage: Eukaryota > Viridiplantae > Streptophyta > Magnoliopsida > Malpighiales > Erythroxylaceae > Erythroxylum > Erythroxylum cassinoides. Next base: position 17,694,962 of record JANIPM010000233.1, read on the forward strand.
GATTGTGAAGTTAGTTAAAGTCTTATGGAAGAACCATTCGACGGAGGACGCAACGTGGAAGCCTATGGAAGCAATGAAGGACAAGTACCTACACCTCTTCGTGGACTCAGATGAGGACGAAATTCTTTTAAGGGGGAGAACTGTTGGACCCTGAAATTTTCTTTCAATATTTATCAATTTATGTGTTTAAATTTTTTTAATCTAGTCCATTAAATTAGCAAGTATGAATAGAAATTAGAATGAAGTGTCAAAATTAAGTTAGCTTAAGTAGTTAGTAGGATTATGTTAAAAGAAAGAAGGGTAAATATGAAAAGCCTAGTTTAATGAGGGGCAAAATAGGAAGAAAGACAAAACAAAAGGGGTTGGAATTAGAAGAATAAGAAAGAA
>JANIPM010000233.1:17764952-17788994 GCA_027478405.1 Erythroxylum cassinoides
AGGGGTCAGTTGGGAGACCATGATTGAGGTATGAACATACTTTGGCTTTTTAAGCATAACTTCTTCTATAGAGTTCCTTTTGGGATAGATCTTCATTCAAAATTAAACTAGAGACTTAGAGCTTCAATTGTTGTGAAGATTATTGTCTGGTGTGGGCACACCACTCTTATGAGATGACGGCCAAAGAGGGTTCTTTGGAATTTACCCTACAGGTTTATAAGCTCAAGGTTTATGACTTCGAATATTGGGCTCCGAAAACGGGGTCCAATAATGTGTATGATATAATGAAACTTCTATGAATTGATTATTGAAGGTGGGTGCTAAAAAATATTATAAGTAAAGCAACGGTGAAGAAATTGAAGTTAAATACAGAGCTACAGGCTAACCTTATAGTATTGGATAGATCAAGGAAGTTAGAGAAATCTTTGTCAAAGAATGTTATAAGGTGTCATTCTCAATTGGTAAATATTGTGAAAATCATTATTGCAGAGTCGTTAATATAGATACATGTCAAACACTTTTGGGTAAACCATGGAAGTATGATGCTGATGTGATGCATTCAAGTAGGAAAAATATTTCCCAATTATGAAATATAGGGTGAAATATACCTTAGTTCCTATAAGTGTTAAAAAGAGTGTGAAACTCAATAAAGAGAGTAGAAGACCTTTACTACAAGTAAATAATAATAGAAAATTTGTGAGTGAGATAAAATAAATAAGAAAGGTGTGATTATTGATTATAAAAGGGGAAGAGGAGAGAGAAAATAAGAAAGATGAAATTTTCTTGGAAATCCAACTTATTTTAGAGGAGTTTATGCATGTATTTATTAATGATTTACCCAATAATATCCAACACCATATTGACCTTGTTCATAGAACTAGTTTATCTAATCTACCTCACTACCGCATGAGTCAAAAAGAAAATGAGATATTAAAGGAGAAGGTAGAAGAATTAACTAAGAATGATCATATTAGGGAGAGCATGATTCTGTTGGATGTTCCTGCTTTCCTTACTCCAAATAAAGCTGGTGGTTAGAGAATGTGTGTTGATAGTAGGGCAATCAACAAAATTACTTTTAGGTACAAGTTTCCTATCCCAGGGTTAGATGATATGTGAGATCAATTAAGTGGAGCATTTATTTACTCTAAAATTGATTTTAGAAGCAGCTATCACCAAATAAGGATAAGGCCTAGAGATGAATGAAAAATGCATTCAAGCTAAGGGATGGATTATATGAACAGTTAGTTATGCTATTTGGGTTAACAATCACCAAGTATCTTTATGTGCCTTATAAACCAAGTGCTACGGCCTTTCGTTGGTGAATATGTTGTGATTTATTTGGATGGCATTCTTATATATAGCAAATATGTTGATAAGCATCTTAAGTATCTTAAAAAAGGTTTTACGATATTAAGAAATAACAAATTTCATTCTAATTTTAAAAAAACACATATTTATGACTAAATTTTTTATTTATTAGGTAAATTATTTGAAAAAATATTGTTAGGGTGGATGAAAATAAAATAAAAGCTATTAGGGAATAGCTTACACCTAAGAATATTAAGCATATGAGAAGTTCTAGTGAGTTAGCAACATTTTGTAAGAGGTTCATCAAAAACTTTCTTAGCATTGTGACTCATGTAACTGAGTGTTGAAAAGTTAGCCAAAGAGCCCAAAAAAAAAGTGAAGGTGAAACAGAAGCCTGAAAAAAACAATATAAAATACATGTTGAATATTGATTAATGTAGAAGAGTTAAGTGATTGAAGTTGGAGATGAAATTATGGTATTTTTAAGCAAGAATATAATTATTAGGGAATATCATAAATTGAAGTTAAGGAAATATAGACCAATCAAGACTACAAGAAACATCAACAATAATGCTTACATTGCTCAATTGTCATTGTGGATGAGTAACATCAACCCTACATTCAACATTGATGATATTTTACTTTATTTGCCTAACTGTAAGCTTTAATATTCTGATCATAACTCAAGGTAGAATTCTTTGCAAGTTGAGGTGATTGTTGAGGCATTAAAAAATACAAATCCATGTAAAGCAACTAAGGATTCATGTTCAAAAATGCTACAATCCTATTTCAAATAAACTACATACATTAGAGTTTTATTTAGGATAAAATTCATGTTTTAGAGTTTTATTTTTAGTAAACTTTATGTTAGAGTGTTTTTTTGTTATAAATAGTTCTAAGATGATAGAACTTGTTAATTTTCTTTATTTGAATTATTTTTATCAACAAATTTAACTTCTTTTAAGGTTTTTTTTTTCAAATTTTAGAATAGATTTATTGTATTTTCTATTCTCAAATTAAAATAAACTACTTTTGCATTGCATCATTATGAATGTCCCAACTTTAAGAAGCACGGTAACAATAAAATCAAAATACATGCAAACTCAAAATTTTGATCAGTAAATGTTTACTCTTATCTTATGTGATACATACATATATTTTTTTAATGTTTTAAATTTGAATTTGCTGATGATAATTCCAATGGTAGACACTATACTGCTTAGCCATCCAATAGAAATTGCCTCAACCATACAAGTGCAAAAAGGGTTTAGCCTTAATTTTGAATTTTATTTTTTAAAAAAGAAAATTTTGTGTAAGTAAAATACGGTGAGTGAGCAAAAATATATTATCTTTATTAAAAAAAGGTTAATCTGTAAAGGGTGTTGAAAAAGTTTAATCATGCATAATAATTAGTTCTACTCATAGAAAGAAGTGAATTCTTAGAAACTGATCACTACTCATTCCTTTGTTATTGAGTTTTAAAAAAATAATGAAGAAGACATTTCTCCCTGCTTATCTAAACACCAAATAGCCATGGATGACGGAACCCAAACAGGAAAATAAATAAATAATTGAGTTTCGTAGAATAAGAAGAAAAACCTTTCTCATGTTAAGAGCTGTTGAGAGTTTTGTTCAGAAGGAGATGCCATTCTTGAACACATCGTTTCTCAACTTCTCATTACGTTTTCTTCTTCAAATGTTTTTAGTTTACAAGAAAAGAACTTCCTGTTTCCACCTATATTAACAGGCTGGTCTTCTCGTAATTTTAAAAACATTTCCACCTCAATTCTTTATATTAACACCAATTATTCATTAACAACAAAGCATATTGTTCTTAATCGGAATACATGAGAATATCTATATAGACCAACGATTCTTCTCATAATTAAATGAATATTTTTTTACCTTATTTTTATTATTAGCTGTCTTGCAATGTATGGCTCTAAAACGTGTATATCTTTGACCATTGAATGTAAGGGCAACATAAAAGGCAAAACAAAAACATAAAAGAAGACAAAATATATATGTCATGGACCTACCGCAACAACTGACTCTGCGTAATTTAAGTTGCATACAGAAATCCTTACCAACTTCTTTATTTGATTGTTAAACGTGCTTCTCCTTCTTAATTAAATTGCACCATTTGTAGTTTAGATATAATTAAGAAGCTTAAAACTCTTAAACTAAAAAGCTGGAGGAAAGTTTGGAGCTAAGGAAAAGATACGAGCGTGGACAACTTTAATCTGTTTATTGCTTATTATATTCAACCAACTCTTATAAACAGATAAAATTTAGGGTTTTGGATTTGTTTCAAAGATAATTCTTCTTACAACCATAGGAAGACAACAATACAAGACGTTCACACATTAATATTTTTCTAGTGTAATAATTAACAACAACCATTTTAATTGAATTATAATGGATCAAAAACAAATCCTATCAACATGAGCTTATAAAATCCAAAAGAAAAAAGAAAAAAAACAAGAACATGAGATGAATTCGGATTAATCCGCGTCTACAGATTGAAAGAGAAAGATTGGTTGATATCCCAACACAAACATAAAGATATTCAATACATATATATGAACCGAAAGCACCAATAACACAACAGGATCGAATATATTACAAGACCACAAACTCAAAAACTGTACAAAGTTGCGCCAACCAGAGTTTAACATGAGAAAATATGCCAATTAAGGTGAGATAACACACAGAGAAATGGGTCAATACTTGCCGTACTTGCGCCAAAAAATTAGCATCACCACACATCTCCTAGCAATATAGAACCTTGATCGTTGCTCTTTCATCATAGACATGCAACTATGCCTCCGCGAAACCTTGTTATTAGCCCCATGATCCCAAGCTCTCCTCTCCTTGGCTCGCCGAGATATGCAAGGCCAGTGACCCATCAATATCACCAATCTCTAAACCATCTGAAAGAACAACCAACAATCGTAATTGCCAAGAAAAAGGAGAAAAGATTGGAACCTTTTATAACAAAGTGTACCGGAACGAACCCCAGGGCTGTATCTCGCCTAACCCAGAAAGGATTTTCTATTTAAATTCGTACCCGAATAAGTGTTATACGTTTACAATGAAAAACAACCACAACCCTACTGACTTGAATATTGTTAATGCACTCCCTATTTATCTGTGTTTCTCATTAAGAGAAAGAAGAACCAAAAGAATGAAACTGAACCATTTCTTAACGTCAACCGCTTGTTTCGTTTGTTATCTATTGTCTCTTTCTCCATGCTATTGTTTCTATACATGACAAAATGCGACTCTAGCGCGTAAAATTCTCTATATATAAATTTATGCTTATTTCGTATTGTTTGGCACTTTATCCCCATATATAAATTCACCTACCTTCCAAGTTTGGCTTGGTCCACTGTGTCACGGCTCTGTATACATGGTTAGATCCAGACCTTTCCTGAACTTGTTCCTGTCTACGTTTCTTGATGCTATTGGTCAATTCTTATTGTCAAGTAGCCTCGATTTCAATGAAGCTGAGAAGGGTTTGATATTTGCTTGCATTCTTATATGAGCTTGAGTATTGCATCGTTAGATATAGGTGGAATAAGTTGTTCATCTTTGAAGCAAATATTACTTATGGTGCACTTGTAGTGCAAGGTTTTGATGACGTGAGGAGCTTGTAAATTGAAAATCAAAGGGAAATTGATAAAAAGTAGCCACATAAACATGACAAAGGAAATATGGTGAACGTGGATATGGTACGAAGTTGTTGTATCAAAGACTCAGCAATTCGCCACAATGCCTAGAAGAAATACATTTATGTTTTCCTCATATGTACTGTGTGTTCCAAATTTTCTTAAAAAGAGATTCAAACTCCACAATTCTGCTCTAAAGACAGACAATTGAATCAAAGATCTTTTTGATGTTGTAAGAAGCTGGCTTATAAAAAAATCCAATTACATGATTATCATCTTAGTAATTATTGCGGTCATTACAAGTAATATTGACTAAATTACTTGTTAATACATAAAAATAATTTTATAAAGGTTACTAAGTTGGTGAGTTTTTTTTTTTTTGAATTCGAGCAAATACTATAGGCGGACCAAGCGGGCACACCTCTCTGAGGGTTCAACTGGCGCATCACCCCAAAGGTGGGCCAAGCGGTACTAAGTTGGTGAGTGCCAAACTTTTTTCATAAAAAAAGTAAGGTGCATGCAGTATTAAGGGTTCCAAGTTCACAACAGTCTTGGGTAGACATTCTTAAAGGCAGGGCTCCATGGAATAGCTAAGTCGACCTAAAAGTGGTCAGTAGTCAAACTATACGAATTAATATGGTGTTTTAGTGTCAGCTACCAAATGCGATATTTTGAGACTTCATGACAAAGCTCAGAGCAGTTATGACTAGATGATCAGCAACTTTTGGTCATTGTTGACTAAAACTCTCTCTAGTCTCTACAGGAAGATGCTTGATACTTGACAGTCATGTCTATATACAAGTACCTTCAATATCGTTAAGCACTCTCCAAATAATAATGCTTCTCATTACTGGGATGATATCCTCCTTTAACGTGACTCGGTTTAAACGAGTACACTAATTGAACAGGAACAATCTCCATGTTCCTTTGCCTTTACCTACTTTGTGCATGTACTTATAAGTTTAGGTAAAACCAAACTTATGGGGTTTTGAACTTGTATCCAAATGATGAAATCTTGTCCATTCTCTTTCCAGCAACTGTCTGATTATGGGTTATTACAGAAAAGTTTGCAATGATGGGTAATTCAACACTCTCGAAGGCTTAGTTCCAGGAATTTCCATAAACAACATGAAATTCCCAACACAAAACTTGGCTTTGCTGTACTAACTGCTAAGCAAAACAGTACGCTAGAGTCCAAAAACAACCATCTACTTTGCCCATCAAGTGTCAAATAAGTCAACACTTTAACAAACAGAAACCTTTAGGGTTAAAAATTCTAAAAGTAGTCACCCCGTGTACGTTGCCTATTAATGATCCGGTCTGCTCGTCCACACAGAGAGATTCCCTTCATTAATTGTTTTTGTTTCAGTTAAGACCAATTGATCATGGGCTATCTCTCTGTTTTTCCAAGTCCCATCCTCTCTTTTCTCGTCATCCACGAGCTCCTCATTTTGCTTGTATTCTCACTCTTGCCCATGCCTTGACCTAATATTTGCTTGAAAATGGTCTTCGCTCTTCTGGGCTCTTTAGGGTTTTACGTTAAGATTGAAGTTCGTACCCCCTAGGTTTTCATAGGAGGGCTGTAACGTTCTGGGGAGTGCCTTTAATGATGTTTGGAGAGGAAGAAAGAAAGAGAAAAATTGATGGGAAAGGAGAATAATGGAGTTAAATGCAGTGGACCGGCTTTCTGCTTTGGTAGTCGCGGTTTTAAATGCTCATGCAGGCCCTCTTGCCCTCTTAAATCCTACCCCAGACATTCCCATCTCCCCTCACATCTCTATTAGCTAGCCTCTTTCAATTCTTTTCTCTTCCTCTCTCAACACTCTCTATTCTCATCTCCTTGTGATTTTCAACTTTCCTGTTTGATTCTCGTCAAAAGTTTGTTTCTTTTGATGGAATCCATGTCTTGTTCCCACAACAAGGTAGAACCCAGATGGGAAATGGTTTGACTCTGAAAATTTTATGTTGTGAAATAGTGATTGTGATATTGGCCTGGTTCACTCAGACACTAATCAAACGCATTTCAAAGCAGACTTTCGGTGCTTTGTCTAGATGGTTTATGAATCGGTTTGATTGAGCCGTGCCAATATCTCAGTGCTTTTTCACCTCTTCAGAACTTTTGCTTAGATTAAAAAGGCCAACAAGGAGAAAGGTTATTTAATTTGTCTATCTCATATCATCTTTAACAATTTTCTTCTGGACTCCTGAGTTTGTTTCATGCAGATAGAATAGTACTACTAAAGACATACGTGTAACATGAAGTCATAAACGTATATATCCAAGAAGAATCAACCCGGAGATCATCAGGTGAGAGCTGAAAAGTTCTGCAGCAGGTTCTTAAACAGAACCGACATGATGGTTTCTTTGTTGCGTTTGTCCATTCCCAACAACTTAATCATCATATTAACGCCCAAATTTTCCAATATGTGATTTGTTTTCGAACATGACAAGTAACGCTCCAGCCTCATGGTTGGAGTTGGAGTTTGTGACCATTTACACAGGAAGATCTCGATTTGGTTGTTGAGAAGGTTGACCATGTACCGTTGGATCTAAAGGTATCTATGACTACTTGTAAAAGAACTCGATTCAGAATTCATTATGCTAAGCAATCAAACCAACACAGTTCGATTCTTTTTTACTCAATTGATTGACGTGCCTCTATTAGCCATTGAAATCTCACTGATTGTCGTGATGATTACAGTAATAAGCTAGATTTTTTTTAATAAACTGTTCAAATTCTAAACATTCTTTATTATTGAGTTACAAGGTTCGGTGTTTTAGCTTTGTACACTTCACTAATTAAGTTGGAAATTAATTAGCACAACATCGAAAATCAATTAAAATTCATGAACAGCTTCCTTTCTACTTGGAATTAATCGAGGGTGCTTTCTGATATGTCCCAAAGTTGGATTTCGTTCACTTTTGTCCATTATCATGATTCAGTTAGATGGTACAAAAGCGTCCACATTTGAGGGTTCTCTATAAACAGACTTAATTATGCTGTCCTAATGTGAGAGCCTATCTAATACAACATGATTTCAGTTATGACCATACTTAAATATACAGTATTAGTATCGTATGCCACTCTCAATCCACATAATAGAATAATGTGTTACCTTAAAATTTGCTGAACCACGAGTTCAATACTCATCTCTGTTAAAGCAAGAAGAAATTAAGTGCATCACAAATAAAATCATTGGAGGAGTAACTAAAATTCGAAGCAATTAATCATATTTTTGTTGGATATTAATATCGGAAAGATGTGAAGTCATTTAACATCCTACCTTGATAACACTCTCTCTGCTATTTGACGAGAAACCCCATATTCAATATTAATATGCAACGTAAATAATTTAATGTTCATATCTATATTATATATACATATTCATTTAATTTCTCAATTATTATTTAGTCTCATTAATTTAAAATTTTCCCATATAATGTGCTTAATTTTCTCTAATTATTTGTATTCTGGAACTAGAATTTTTAAGTAGTTTGCATTTTGCTATTCAAAAAATAAAATTTTGATTTTTGGTAGAGTTAGTGTAATGAGAACAGATTTTGAGGTTAATTGATGGAAGTTGAGAATAAATTGGTTACTTGAAAGTTTTAGAGAATTAATTAAGAATAATTGATGTAGTGAATAAATTAGATAAAAATACATTAGAGATGAAATAAACTGCAATTATTGGAGGAAAATTATTTTGAGGTCATTATTGTGCTAATTAGGCATTAAAATAAGTACATATATATTAGAAAAATAAATAAAAGATGGATGGACAAATAAGGACATTGAGTGAAATAAGTAGAAGAAGGCTTGTTAAGGACATATCATTGAAATTTCATATTATGGAGCATGCATAGAATTTTTTAAAAATATGTTATTTACGGTTTAAGAGCTGAAAAAGAGGAGATTTGGGACAGAAGGAGACGACACTCAAAGGAAGAGAGAGTTAAAACAAAGAGAGGTTTGGAGGAAGAAGGACACTTGATTTCAACAATAGGCGAGCAAAATTACATCCCTTCCTAAACTTCTCTTAAACAAATTATTGTATTATGATTTTAAGCAAATTTTTGCTAAACATACTAATCTTTCATGATTGTTTATACATGTTCTAGTTGTCTGTTAAAGGGTTTGAGGAAATATGGTTTAGTTTGTGTTATATAGGTTAATAAATGTAATTGTTTTGTTTTCAACATGAATGACTAATCTATTTTGCTCTAATTATGTTGGGTCAAGAGTTGAGAATTTGACAAAGTGTAAAACATATAATTTGTAGATATACATGTCTGGTTTATTCCTATAAAAGGGAAAGTGCTCAGATTCTACAAGTTAAGAGATATGGTGAAAATTTCACAACTAGTCTCTCTGAAAAGACTAAAGTTGAGTCAGGATTATACTCATAATTTGAGTGTCAGATAACTAATTTAGAAGTTGGTTAAAACAAGAAAAATGTAGGTTTACACATTATTAATTATTTGTAAAATAGTTTGGATGAACTCTTAATGGTTTGAAAGACATAACTAATTTACCATAGACTATTTAAGCTATTATGGCATCATATGTGTTTTTTTGTTAGGAGCTAGAATAAAAGAATTGAATTTAGAAAGATGCACAACGTAAAAATTATGCATGCGTGCGTGCGTGCGTGTGTGTGTGTGTGTGTCTGTGTGTGTGTGTGTCTGTGTGTGGCACTTATTACAAGCTCATATCAGAAGCTTACTAAGACTCGAGTGCTTAGAAATCAGATAAATTTGCTTGAAATGGATGGTGTAGGAAATATGTAAATACTTATAAGAAATTTGTCAAGTTATTAATACTATTATGTATGGATATTGTCTTGATTATTAGATTGTGTTGAAATTTTCAGTAAATGCCTTAAATTTTTTGCTAGAAGTGAATTTGGCTTTTTACTTGAATATATGTAGTTAAGTGAAGTTCCCTCCATGAAAAATTGAAAATAAATGGATTGATTAAATAAATAAATGAAAGACCTCAATGGCGTGGCGCGGACTTAAGTAAATTTCCTTAAATAAAAACCTAAGTGAGGTAACTTAGGCAAATTTTCTTGAAAAAATATCTAAGTGACGTAGCTTAGTCAAAAGACCTAAGTAAGGTGACTTAGGTAATTTTTATTAAACAAAGATTTAATTAAGGTGGCATAGGCAAAAGACCTAAGTGAGGTGACTTAGGAAATTTTCCTTAAACAAAGACCCGAGTAAGATAGCTTAGGCAAACACCTAAGTCAAGAAACTTAGGAAAATTTTCTTAAACAAAGACCTAATCGAGGTAACTTAGGCAAATTTTCCTTAAGCAAAGATCTAAGTGAGATGGCTTAGGAAAAAAGTCTAAGTGAGATGACTTAGGTAATGAAATAAGGATCCTTAGGTTAAAGAGTTAATAGAAATGAATAAAAGCAGCATGTGTAATGAAATTGAGCTACATTGGTGCTTCATTCTTGTAATGGTTGTACTTGTTTAAGAAAATGATATCTTGTTAAGTGGATAATGATTATGGTGATTGATACACTTATGCTTTAATGACTGTCATAATGTTTGATTAATGAATAGATGTCTTGCTTAAACCTTAATGTGAAACGTCACAATCGACCCTATGCTTTGATATGGGTGATGCTTGTAATGGAGTGTCATTGATACATCAATGGGCATGATTATGTATAAAAATAATTAGTAGCATGATTGTGTATAAAAATAAGTACTGAACTTACTAACTTTTTTATAACAAAAATAGGTTTTGAAATAAAATTGAAGTTCTTGATGCATGACCACTCACAGGTAAAAGTTTTTTTTCCTTACCAAATGTAATACTCACAATTTTTATTTCCTCCTTCCCTAGGATAAAGGAAAAAATATTATTAAATCGACTTGCCAACAGCAGCATCAATGATTGTAAGATCTAGACAAGGTCAAAATTGGTCTAATTGATCTCATTTTTCTCATGTATTTAGAACATTATGTCTTTGGTTGTTAATGTAGACAATGAGGCCATTAGTGTGGTCGTGAATTGTTGGAAAATCGATGTAGGATTTGATCATGAGTACAGCAGAATAATTATAAAACTTTTTCGTACTTAATTTCTTGAAGCCAAGCTTGATCATATTCTTGTTATATCTTTTGAATCGCTAATGATATCCACATAATAAGTTAAGAGAACTTTGCAACTATTACAGAGAGTGTTAGGTAAGAAGTGATAGTGTCCTTATAACTTAAGCTTATTTATAATAGGTTTTGGAAATTTTAGTAATTTAAACTTCATTTAAAATTCCAATTAAATTTAATTAAATATCAATTATATCCAAATAAGATCCAGTATTTCATTTTGGTTTTTATTTATTAGATATCTCACATTTAATCATAAAGTTTCTTAAACGTTACATTCAAGTTCAACTTAATTAAAATATCTTTTCTCTTTTCAACTCATTCTTCATGTATGACTCATTAGGCTCACTAATATATTGACAATGAATACAAATTATATAATCCTAAATCATATTTAGGATAAAATCCAAATAAAATCCTCAGCATAACCACGTATGTCTCTCTCCTTTTGCCAAGCTCATAAGTGATGCTTGCTCACTAGCAGCTCCCTTACTGGAAGCTCACTCGGGCTCACAGACATTCACCCTCATCAATTAAGAGGCATAATTTAGTTTCAATTTTTGTACTAGACAAAGAAGGATTTTTTTGTTCATTTGGAAATAGAAAAAGTTATGTTTATTTTAATTTTATGCTTATTAGAACTATTAATTTATCTAATCATGACAACCTTTATTTACTTGATATAGTCACTTCATATAGTGAGTCTTATAATATTAAACCCAAAGGTGATAAATGTTAATTATCAAAAATTAGAATTATTTATCATTATGGCATAAGCTTTTGAGTCATATCTTTAAAAAAATTATTCACAGGCTTATGTCAAAAAGGATTCTTGAAACACTTAGTGAATCAGATTACATATTTGTGTTGAGTGCATAAAGGGAAAAACTACAAATAAAAGACAAATAAGAGTTTAAAGAACTAAGGATGTTTTAACATTGAAACATACAGAAATTTGTAGGCCATTTCTTATAGCTTCATAGAATGGTCAACAATAGTCTATCATGTTCATAGACTATTACTCTCGATATGGCTACCTATACTTAAAATTCATGAGTAGTAGCAAGCATTGGAGGTTTTTAAGTTATTTAAGGCTGTATTTAAAAATCAATTTGGTAAAACTATTAAGGCCATAAGATCCGATTGTGTGAACAACAACAACTAGGTCCATTTGCTTGATTGCTAAGTGAGTATGGGATTGTCCCCAATACACTATATTGGATTCATATGATTTTTTGTACAACTTTACCTCACTATAGAGAGATGCATTAAAGAATGCAATGTAAATACTAAATGGAGTTCCTACAAAAGTTATAAATAAAACCCCTTATGAGTTGTAGACAACTAAGAAATCTATTTTAAAGCGTTTACGTGCTTGAGGATGTCTAGCTGAGGCAGGTCCCTACTAAATGAGAAGAAACTGGATGCAAAAACTATTATTAGTTATTTTGTAAGATACTCTGAAACATCATGAGGATTTAAAATCTATGATCCTAAAACAAGAACATTTTTTAAGAAGGGAAATTCCCAATTTTTCAAATATGTTGAGTATGGGGGGAAGATAACGATAATGACTTTGTCTTTGAAGATGAGTCAATCAATGTTCCTCTTCCTACAGTTGTTGTTAATTATATTCAAGTTTTCATTTCTAACGTGATTTAACAACATCTGGTAAACATACAAGAAAATTTTGAGTTTCCTACCCACCAAAAATCATTCAGTTGTTCCCCAATACATTATTTTTATAAGGAGAATAAGGATCAAACTCAACAAACTCAAATTTAAGTAGAACCAATGCCTTTAAGAAGATCCACAATGGAATGGAGAAGTGTAATTTTGAATGATTATATCATATTTCTCTAAGAACATAAGGAAAATGTTGACCTAGTGGGAGATGATCAACTCACCTTCTATAAAGCAATTAAAATTTTTAACTTATGTAGATTAATGTCATGGGTAAGGAAGTGCAATCTACAAAAGACAATGACGTTTGAGATTTTGTCCCATTGCTTGAAAGTGTGAAACATATTGGTTGAAAATAGATTTTTAAGACCAAAAGGGACTCAAGGCAATGTGGAGAGATATAAGACTTATCTTATCACCAAAAGATTTACTAAAAAGGAAGGCATTAACTATAAAGAGGCTTTCTCTCCAATTTTATTGAAAGACTCTTTTTGGACTATTATGGCACTTATGACACATTTATCCTTGAGCTATACCTGATGGATGTAAAGACAACATTCTTTAATAGAGACATTGAGGAAACAATTTATATGAAACAATTAGAGGGGTTGGCTTATATGGAAACTAACCAATTGGTTTGTAAACTTAAGAACCAATGCATGGGCTCAAGAAAGCTCCTTGTCAATTGTATCAAAAAGATCTTGGTTAAGTGTCCTATGTATTAGGGATCTAGATTCACCGTAATCATTCACGTGGAATTTAGTAAAGGGTTACATTGAAAAGGTATTGCATTGATTTATCATGCAAAATTATATACCTCATGATAACCCTATGTCTAAAAGAGATAAACTTAGTCTAAACCATTGTTCAAATAATGAAATAGAACCCAAGTTTATACAAAATATCCTTTATATGTCAGTGGTAGGAAGTTTGATGTATGCACATGTCCGCATTTATCTTAACCTCAAGTATGTTGTTGGAATGCTTGGTAGATACCAAAGCAATATGAGAAGAAAATATCAACTAGCAGCCAAAAAACTATGTAGATATTTACAAAACACTAAGGATTATAAGCTCGTATGTAGGAGGTTAAACAAATCTAAGATCATTGGGTTTTTTAATTTCGACTTTGTTGATTCCAAAATAGTCGTAAATCGACTTCGAATTATATATTTTTTACGAAAGGTGAAATTTCTTGGAAGAGTACCAACCAAACATTCATTGTATCTTCCACTTTGAAGGCTAAATTTGTTGTATGTTATGAGACATCCAATCATGCTATATGGCTGCATAATTTTATTATAGGATTGCGGGTAGTCAATGGTATTGAAAGGCCACTCAAGTTATATTGTGACAATCAAGTAACTTTTTTGTATTCAAATAGCAACATAAGCTCACCTAAATCTAATCATATAGATATTAAGTTCCTTATATTGAAAGAAAGATTTCATAGTGGTTTTGCTAGTATTGAAATTATAGGAACAAACTTCATGATTGCAGATCTACTCACTAAAGCATTGACCCCAAGGTCTTTCATGAGCATATTACTCATATGGGTGTTATTACATTTTATACCATTTTATTTAGTGGGATTTCATGTTATATTCTTTATACTCGATACCATACTTGATGTCCTGACATTAATATTCATTTTATTTTTATATTTTTTATAGTTTAATGTGAAATCTATTCTCATTTGGTCAAGGTTGGACCAGTTGAAAATAGGCATGTATAGACATGTATTTTTCATGCTACACGTCTACACTTGATCTATGTCAATTAGTTAAGTTGATGCATGATATCATTATAGATTTAGTTGCAAAAATGACAATGATTGCCCCTTTGGTTCTTGTGTTAGTGTAACTAATGAACATAATCTGTTTAGATGGCATATTTTCATTTTTGTGCACATAATGATTAGCTATAGGGATTGTAATTCACCAGTAATTCCATACACTCTCCAAATCTGGAAAAAAAGTAGAGGTTTTGTATATGATGGTGGTTTTATTGTGGGAGCACATGGTTATGCAGTCCAAATGGGAAATTTTTAGAATTTTAGACTATGCACTATATGTAATACTTAATTACAAATATATATATATATATATATATAAGTTTAATGGCCTAATTGAAGTGATCTAATTTTATTTGGGGGTCCACTTATCTAATATAAAAGTGTGGAGATTAATATATAAATATGTGTAGAATTCCTAGGGTGTAATTAACAAGTTAATGATGGCCTAAATTGGTAATTACACATATCCCTTATTAATGTATCAAAACAAATTTTATTCAATTTTATATAATTCCCATATACTGTTTTGTGAATATGTTCAATTAGAAGACTACATTTATGGAATTCTTCCTCTTTTTACCTAAACTTTCTTTCTTTTGCTTATAGAGTGCACTTCTATTATATTTCTTCTACTCAAACGATCTTCTAGGCAAGGTTTATTTCCAATTTTTTTACCATGCACCATTATTTACATTGTAAGCATAATAGATAAATCCTCTCACATTCAAAAAAATTTTGTTTTGAACTTTAAATAAAATCTCTTGATCTTCAAACAAAATTTGAAATTTTTTTGAAATAGTTTTGAATAATTGTTAATTAAATTAGGGGTATTTAATGCTTTTAAAAATTGAAATATTGAAAATTAGTAACTTAAAATGTTTTTGAAAGTTATTTTTTTGGAAAAGGTTTGGTTTAATTAGCCTAATGTGAACAAAAAATTACATAATGACTCCAAGCTATCAAGGTGGGGGATAGGCTAACAATGTATAAAAACTAGTTATTGTAAAGATTAGTTTATTTGTCTCTTAAGAGAGCATTTGAATTATTATAATTTCTCTTCACTTATGATAAAGAAGATGTGTAAATATTGTATCTTCACCTTAATAAAAAGAAGATATGTGAGATTTCTCTCTCACAAAAGAAGGTGCATGTACAAAAAACTTATCTAATTCTTAAGTGAAATTTAAAGTGTGATCCATGAAATATAGACCAAATATTATTTAGTAGAATTACTATTTGTAATAGAAACCATTTTAATTCTTTTAACATAAACTAACCTTTAGACAAATTCAAACTATTAGAAGTAATTTGCCCCTACACATAAAGTTAAAAGAGAAGTATAGTCATTCTTGGAATCATATCACACTCTTCTTCCGTAAAGATAATATAAAATTGGGCCAGTGATATTATATAATTAGGCATCCTCATTACCAAAAGTGCATTATCATCTAATCCACCTTCTAATTTTCTAATGATTTTGATTGGTCACTCTTATGGATCCGACTTATTGCGATTCACGACAGCTCCAGTTGAAACAAGCGAAAGGAAGGCATTTAGATACACTTATTTTTTTAAATAATTTTATCTTTATAATATTTTAAAACTATTTTTAATTTTATTTAATAATATTTTTAATCCAAATTATATTTATAAAATATAAGAATAATGATGAAAAATAAATGTGCAAAAAAGCAGTATGTGGATCCCACAGCTGATGTGGATACTAGATTAGAAAGGCAGAAAATAACTAAAAACTAAACCAAGCATCTAAAATCCCCACTCTCTCTCGCTCTCTTTCTCTCAGTTCCTTTTGGTTTGTCGCTATCCTTCAATCGCTGTCTGACAACCGTTGTGATCATCTATCCTCCGGTGCTGAATCTCCTGCCTTTACGCTTGTGATCCTTGTCTGAGAAAAGAAATGGCGATAGAAGAGGACGTGGAGAGCTGTGGAAGTAGAGCGGTGGACTCTTTCTCGCAGACGAATCCTCGTCATCAGAGGCAAAAACTCGAGGTGTTCAATGAGGTGCTTAGGCGAATTCAGGAGTCTAATTTTGAGGAGGCCAATCTTCCTGGTTTTGATGATCAACTTTGGCTCCATTTTAATCGCCTTCCTGCTCGGTATTGGGTTAATCTTCCTCTTGATTTCTCTTCTCTCTCTATCTCTTGGCTCTTTCGTTGTTGTTTTTGTTTTATTTGGTTTGTTTAGACGCTAAGAGAAAGAAGAACTTTAGTTGGCAGAATATTGGTTGGAATTCCACAGCTAATAATCCTACCGTTTTGAATAGGCCTGTTATGTGATTTCAAGGTTCACTTTTTTAAAAGTTTTCATTTTGTGGATCGATTTGTCCTGTTAATCTAAAATTCACTGTTCATTTGAACACTGCAAACAAGAATTGAATGTTCTGAGTAGTTGAGGTGTATGCTCCTGACGTTCATGTTGTCTTTTGAAGATTTTTCCATTGTCTGGTTTGTAGGTGATTTGTCTTAAGCGATGTTGATTGGAGTGTCATCTTAATGAATTGGCCTACTGTTTGGAGTTTACTGATTTTAAGTTGTAACTTCATGGCGATTTTTATGCTTAGAGCTTGAATTTGCTTGCTCCTATGCCTTCTAATGGGATCTCTTCTTGTTGTAGGTATGCGTTGGATGTGAATGTGGAGAGGGCAGAAGATGTGCTTACGCACAAGAGACTCCTTGAGTTTGCAGAAGATCCTGCTAATCAACCAGCATTCGAAGTTCGTCTTGTGCAGGTGAACATATGTAGATCAAGTAGTTGTAGGCTTCAGTGTTCACCGTGGCTGGTTTTCCTGATGAAATGTTTTCGGGGATGTTGCTTTAACTTTGGATTGTGATCTCTAAACTCGTTTAAATTTTATTTCTGTTTGAATCAAAATTACACTTCAATGTCTCCACTTTCTGTCTCCCCCCTTTTCTCATAAGCTTGCATGTCTTTGCAGCCCCTGATTAACAATCTTCGTTGCTGAGCTTTCACAAAATGTGGTTATCGTTACCAGCATTTCGGTCAAGTGTGACCAATTTGTTCTTTTACTTGTAATCCGTTTATCATTTCAACCTTCTTTTTATCCTAGGTTGCTACCAAGCTAAGTATATCTAGCCTAAGAGATATCTCTTTCAAAATTCTCATTCTATTGTACATTTAGTGATTAATTACAGGTAAATCATTATTCTGAAAGATATATGGTATCCAGCACATCATTTACTTTATAGTTTTTCTGTGCAGGTTTATCCTGTCTCAAATGGAAAGTCCACAGATTCTCTCTGTTCAGATGATTCAATGAAAGAAGATGCACAGAGTTCTTATTTTACAAGCAAACAGGGGTAACTTGTTAAAAGACTTTCTTATTAATTGGTGTTATGCACTTGAATTCGGCATTGAGCAATGTTATATGTGCTATTAGGTAATGTTATCCTTTCTCTACATATTCTGTCTGACTGCATGCTTTTGTTTCCGTACATCTTCTGCAGTATCCATGCACCACCTACATTTGGGTCATCGCCTAATCTTGAGGCGCTTGCGTTTCAATCTCATAGATATCATACTAGAGATGAAAATGGCACATTAATCGCATATCCAATAATTACTCCGTAAGTATTTGACAACTTTACCCTTTGATTGCCATCTAGTTTGCTTGGGCTTTAGCTTTTTAAATTTGGAAAAATTTTGTAAGATATGCTTGCTTTTTTTTTTTATTCTTCTTCTTCTTCTTTTTTTTTTTGGTTTGTAAACAGGGGAAAGTATGTCTATTCTACTTTCTGTTACCTTAGAAAATGTAATTTCTTTTTGTAACATTGTAAGCTCAAGATGCATCAAATAAATCCTATTTTTGAATGATTTTGTGCTGAAAGTTCTGGGAAATGTTTCTCAGTGTGTTTTCCCTGTTGAGAATTATCTATTGCTTTCATGAGGGCTTTTGTATTCGGGATTGGAGAAGCCTAATGTGCTGTGGTCAAGGCAATCTTCCTGCCTGCTGTTCTGTTTCATTCCTTCAGTGCCTTTACTCATGTAATTTTATAATGGAATTATATAGGCCTATGCATGAGATCACCTTTTCAACGGTTGACAGGCCAAAGCTTCTTAGTCAGGTACATATACTCATTCCTTTGCTATGAAATATTTCTATATCTATTTCTTGCACTGTGTAACATATTATAGGCTAAAAACTTTTAAAACTTTTCCAGTTGACTTCCCTGCTTGCGGAAATTGGGTTGAATATTCAAGAAGCCCATGCTTTTTCCACAGTTGATGGTTATTCCCTAGACGTATTTGTTGTTGATGGTTGGCCCCATGAGGTACATGATTAAAATACTCGGTCTGGTATCATTTGATTGAAGTTTTCGTTGACTGGCTGAAAATAATTTGGATAATACTTATCCTGTCACATCAATTTAGCAAATGGAATAGAGAAAGTCTACGTTCAATACTTTGAGCTAATTAATAGCAGGAACATGTGGGCCTTCAAATAGTTGAATAGATTTTTGAGGATTCTTTTGATGTTTTTCCACCCAATGCTTTTGCACATGCAACTTGCTTAAGTACTTCCTATGTCCACTTTCCTCAGATAATTGCCTTGGTGAAACTTATATTTCATGTTGCCATAAGCTTGACACATTTGTTATGGGAAAAATTCAGGAGACAGAGGAGCTTAGAAATGCTGTGGAAAAGGAAATCTTGAAGGCGAAGGTTATTTCTCAGTGCAGTCTTTTCTTGATTTTGTCTTTTTTGAAATGCCTATCTTAAACATCCTGTGCTATGTTTTCCTTGAAACATTGTCATGTTGAGCTTCGGTTGAATAACTATGTGGATTTGTTCTTGTTATTTAATCCTTCTTGTTGAAACTTCTGCTTTTTTTTCTTTCTTTCTTTTATTGTAGTTGTAGTTTCAGTCACTCTGCTGCTTGTCCAAAGGACTTAAGTTACTACCGAACAAAATATTTTACTTTTCGAGAAGATGTTGCTCATCCTAATCCTCAATGGTCACTGAATTCTTTTGATGTTCAGCTGAAATCACATAAATCGTAACTTTTGGTTCTTCTGGAAAAGTTAACCTGATACTGAGAGGTGCAAAGACTGATGGCTTATGATATTGTGATTTTAAATCCTAAACAGACTATCCTCTTAACTGCTTGAGAATTTTGGAAGTTGAAGTATGATGAATGCTTTGATTATATTATTGGACTTATAAGTGCTAATTGATTGTATGTGGTATTATCTGCGTATTTGATAAGTAAGATCACTGTATCTACTAATTTTTATGTTACTTTCTGAATTAACATGATAGAAACATGCTGTCAGTTATGCTTTTAACATTAGAATGCTTCACAGGAGCAATATTACACAAAACAGCCTTCTGTTTCTGCTGTATGCAAGCCTGAAAAACCTGGAATTGAATCCTTTCCTGAGTGCATTCAGATACCAACTGATGGAACTGATGTCTGGGAAATTGACCCCAATCAGCTAGAAATTGGAAACAAAGTCGCATCTGGATCTTATGGTGATCTGTAAGTTACTCTTCCAATTTCTTTCTATATCCTGCAAGTTCTTATGGTGATCTGTAAGTTACTCTTCCAATTTCTTTCTATATCCTGCAAGTTCTTTGTTGACATTCATTCAATGACTTCAGGTACAAAGGTACATACTGTAGTCAGGAAGTGGCTGTCAAAGTCTTCAAGCCTGAGCGAGTCAGTGCTGAAATGCTTAGAGAGTTTTCACAAGAAGTTTATATAATGCGGTTTGTTATTTGTCCTTAAAAAGACATTCCAGTTTCCGTCCTGAAGTACAGTGTTTATCTTATGTTAGACTGAATGAATTGCAAAACAGGAGAAGAAGACAGCATCAGTCATTGGAAGGATCCATTATATTCCTACTATTATTAATTATCATCAAAAGGAATTTCTGTACCTTATTTAAAAATTACCCACCTTGTTCAACTTCATTGGTACAATTTTTAGCCTCTGTAAGATAGGAAAGTTTGTCATCATTGATGGTCCCACATTGCACCCTTTGTATATGATCATGTGTTGGCATATTGTATATTCCTCCCATAGGTACTCCCTTCTGTAGACTTTGCAGATAATGAATTGTGTTGTCTTTAATTTTTACTTGGGAATACTTAGCTTTATTTGTCTCTCCCTCTCAGTAATCATTTTGTTTTGCAGGAAGATTAGGCACAAGAATGTTGTGCAATTCATAGGTGCATGCACCAGACCTCCACACTTGTGTATTGTGACTGGTGCGTCCTCAACAACCTTACATCTATGGTACTGGGTGCATGTGTGTCTAAAATTGTTAAAATTGCACAACATACTCTTGCTATCAAAGGATTCTTTTTTCTTCCATCAGATCCACTTGTTCCCACTATATATATCCATTGTGTGGGATGTTCTGCTAATATCTAGATTGTTAATATGTATGCAGAACCCAAATTAGACTAACTATTCCTGTTTCTCAAATTTATGAATAGTATTTGATATTTAGTATTATCTGGCCTCTTTATCATGACCACTTGTTGTGTGCTATCTATTTCTGCTTTATCAGAATTCATGGCCAAAGGAAGCATATATGAGTTTCTGCATAAACAGAAGGGTGTGTTTAAGCTTCCTTCTTTAATCAAAGTGGCGATTGACTTGTCAAAGGGTATGAATTATCTGCACCAGAACAACATTATTCACAGGGACCTAAAAACTGCCAATCTTCTTATGGATGAAAATGAAGTAAGAGCCTTCAACAATCCACTTGTTCCATCTTATGTGACTTGTGGACAGAAATTTTCTTTATTTTTGAACTTCCATCTCATCTCATTATTCCAATTATCTTGATACCTTGTTGGCATCTTGTTGCAAGATTCATGTGTGTAGATTTCATGCTACACTTTGTGATTTAATAACCTAAGAATCTTTAATCTCCCTTTAATACAAAGAGATCCATCCGTTTCAATGTCAATGTTTCTGCTCTCTGGATTGAAAGGCTGTTCTCTATTTGTCTTGGAATTATTTGTCCTGAAGGATAGACCATCTGCACAGGTTGTAAAGGTTGCTGATTTTGGGGTAGCTAGAGTGCAGATTCAATCTGGTGTAATGACAGCAGAAACTGGAACATACCGCTGGATGGCTCCTGAGGTGTGCCATTTCTTGTATCCAAACTTCCTCGTTTCTTGTTTGGAAAAACATGAAAGCAGTTGTTGACATCAGTGAAATATAATTGTGAATACACAACAAGGGTGATGGCTTGGTGATTACTTAAGTTTGTTTGTAGTTCACCCTTGGATCATTTTACAAAGACAATTAACATTTTTTTAATTATAGTTGGAGTTATTGCTTACTGACATTGCTTGGTGAAGGTGATTGAACACAAACCATATGATCAGAAGGCAGATGTCTTCAGCTTTGGAATAGTGCTGTGGGAGCTTCTAACAGGAGAAGTAAGTGCGGTAGTTTAAAAGATGGAACAAGTTTAAGATGCCATTGTTTATTTCAATTCCTAGAATTGACTGATGTTACAGTTCATGATGGCATATATTGTTATTAAGCATTATGTTCTACTTGTGTTACTCTTATCTCAGCTTCCTTACTCATACTTGACCCCATTGCAAGCAGCAGTAGGTGTCGTGCAAAAGGTACGTATATATTATAGCCTTAATTACATTTTGTTCTGTTTCAGATTTCCAATTTATTTGATGGCAATTGCTGCAGGGATTACGTCCTACAATCCCCAAGCACAGTCATCCAAAAGTTGCAGAGCTGCTAGAGAGATGCTGGCGGCAAGATCCAAGTCAAAGACCTAGCTTTTCAGAAATTTTAGATAATCTTCAACATATGGCCAAGGAGGTACTAAATTGCTTTGCATGCAGATTTGATTTCGTCAAACATGTTAACTATTTTCTTCATACAGGTTACAGATGAGAGGGAAGATCGCTGTAGGGATAAATCATCCGGTGGCTTCTTCTCAACACTGATCAGAGGTCACCATTGAGTTGCAAGACAACGTTACTATGTTAATAATGCCTGCGCGTGTCAATCACTGTCCATGGAGTACATAGTTTTCAATTGTACAGTGCTTGGTTTCAGCAGAGTTTTAGCATTGTCATTGTTCTTTGTCCTTTAATATAAGCTGAGGCTTTTCTATGTAGCTTGTCTTCATTCCCTAAACAACCAAATCAGCGCCTCTGTTTTGGTAGCTTTGAAATGCTTGTCTTTGACTCGTATTTGATCTATCTATTATGTCTATATTAGCGAGCAACAATTGGGAAATGGGTCAAGACAAGGTCCTTGTTATACATCCTCTGGAAAACATTAAGAGTACAAACAGTTGAGAGATACTCATACAACAACCATTAGGCATCACTGCACCTGCTTAGAAGTTGCCTAGCTCGAACACGAACCTGCAACCTGACTAATGCATGCATACAATGCTGGGCTACACGAGCTTGCTTTCTGACATGTGCACCTCGGGCCAGCGCCTGTAGCTTCACCAGGCTTCTTAGTGCTCTGTATGCCCGTCTTGCCTGTAAGGACACTCGAAATTGTCAATAAAGCAGGAAGCCTATTCTCATATGATAATGGCAAGAGTTTGGATGGCATTACAAGATGACCCCTGAAAATTGCTTGGATTTTAATGGCAGCATCATCCTCTCCGGTAAGCTCTTTCCTTGAAGGTGATGATATGATTAAGTCCTGGAAATTGAGTATCTCTTCTGTGACATGACTAGCTACTCCTGATGTTTGTGGACCCGAGCAAGGAGCATTTGAATGAAAGATGACGATGTTCTTGTGAGATGTTCTCAGGAATTTTCTCCTGACTCTGTTGAACCAGTTGCGAGGCGTTCTCATCTTGGGTTTGGTAGTTACTCTCTTTCATGGAGCTGGGACTCCCATCGCCCTCGTCACTTAAAAAGAAGTACAGCAGGCAGGTAGGAATTCGCGTAAAAGGGAGGACTTTGGAGACGTGCCCACCATGTTTGGTTAGCTTTGTCCAGACTCCTGCCTCCAGAGACTTGTTTTACTTGTTCAAGATGGTTATCAGTTACCAAGAACGTGGCTGGATGTTTTCATTTCATCTCTCTCTCGTTATTCAACCCCCAGTGATTCTGTCAACATGTTTCTAGGAAGGCTAACCTTTAGTCGCCCATCCAAGCGACTACTCCTTTAAAAACTAGGAACGCCAATGTTACCCTTTACCAGTCTTTTTCTTTTTTAAAAAAAATTAAAAAATATTCTCATTGTTTTAGCCTTTGTTTGTTAGGTTTTTTTGGGTTAAATTATTTTAATAAAATAATCGTAAAGTTAACTTTTGCGCAGAATGTATTAAAAATAAAATTTTAAAAAATGTTAGCTGAGTAAATTTTAAAAAATGTTACCCGAGTAAATTACTGAGGAGCACATAAAAGCAAAAAGGTATTAAAAGTTTTGACACGTAAGTCGAGGTTTTCTCTCGTTTCTCCTTGGGTTG
>JANIPM010000233.1:17791092-17804024 GCA_027478405.1 Erythroxylum cassinoides
TGTTCTGTTCCGTCTCTAAATTTTCGTCTCGTTCTGTCTCTGCCTATTGAAGACAATAACCAAACGCAGCATAAAGGTCTGTTCAATGTTAGGTCCTTCGAGACCCATATTAGTGCTTGGAGCAAAGAAGTGGATATCTTATCAAAGACCAGTTGTTCAGGGCCTATCTTTATAAATAATAAAATAAGAATTATTTTTATCTTTATAAAAAATAAAATGAAATAAAATAGTGTCTACTCTTGACCTCATAAAGAACAATAAAAAGGATCTATATTTTGATTATTTTTATTCTATATGAGGATCTAAAAATAAGCAAAAATAGGGATTTTTTTTTACTTTGCTCAAGGCCTATAAAAATATTAGGAACGACCCTGATTGTATCATACCGATCAAGAAATGTATGATAATAATCAATATTGTATCAACCTAAGGTGTTGGCCTTTTCGATTGCCACCAATTGATACTCAAAATATGAATAACTGTTGTTTCAAAAAAATGTTGGCCTAAAATGAACAAAATAAAACCTACTTGAACTAAACCTACCATCCCTCTCACATCCCAGTCCTAACTCTCATATTTTCTTGCATGTTTGCCTCCTCCTTAGCTCTTCACTTGCTCTCACTACAAGTAATAAATCTTTTAGTAACGATAAATATCTGCCCCTATAACCTGCTTTTTCATCCTTACATCTTATACTGACGATTTGGTTATCTGTCACATTTGTATCATCCGTATTGCAAACAATGACAGTTTTGAAAATGGTCCGTATAAAAAGTAATAGCTGCAAGGATGCTTAGGTAAGACTTTAGTATTATTCTTTAGTAACAGATATTTTTCATTAGTTATTAATTCAAGTTGGGCTATTTTAAAAAAAAGAGTGACATGTTTTTAACCATCACTATATACTTCTTCCAACGGTTCATACAAATGCATAATACACAGTGAGAAAAGAACACATATTAGAACGCCGTCTTTTTGGTTGGTAATTAGTGAATTATATATATTGACGACAAATTTATTTATCACTTGATACCTTTTATAACATAAATTTATGAATTGATATAAATGATATTACAACGGTACATCTTTTGATCATAATTGTCACTTTCAGATAACTATTTAGTGGAGCAATATTGATGAGAATTTTTATGATAAAATTTGAAATTATAGAAATTTTAAAAATATAGACAAATTAATTTAGTCTTCCATAACAAAAAATTATGAACATAAAAGGAAGCATATGATCCAAACTACATATATCACAAATATAGTGTTCAAAAATAAACCATTACTTAATGCCTAAAGATTTTGTTCTGGTGTTCGTAGAATAATAAAAACCTAAATAAAAGAACACATGCTTCTTGGAAGGAAAAAAAATAACAAAAATTGAGGTCATCACATCTTCTAGCTTCATGCCTTCAACCACACTTGAATTCCTATCATTTGGCTTATCTGTAAATAATAAATTTAAAACTTAATCATAAATATTAAAGTACTTATCTTCAAGGCAAGTATTAGAATCCAAATAAAACAAAATGGTCAATCAAGTGATTGGCTAGTCAAGCAAAATAAACACAAAGTTGTGTAATTGAAAAATAACAACTAATTAGTATTACATTTTCTAACATAGATGAAAATGAAATAAAAAATGATACAAATACTTGCTAACATTAAGAAAGAAAAGGTATTAGAGGTGCTTAGTCTAAATAATTAATTATCATAACTTTATGCCTACAATCAATGTGATCATTCTAACTTAACTTTTAATCATATTCCAATAAAAGAACTTACATGAGTTATACAACACTTCATAATAAGCTCACAAGTCATAAATCAAAAGTCTAAGGCAAGAAATGACTATAGGAGAAGGAAAAAAATTAAGATAGTACTAAAATAAGTCACAAGCTTCACCGATTGAATCAACTTCACCTGAAAGTTTCTCGGCTCGACAATTGTATAGATTGCAGTATTGATTTGCCCAAAATTGTAGAGAATTAAATCTCCCATTTCCCTTACTGTAGCTTACAATCTCAATTCCCCTACTTCGTGACACTTGACCTTATTGGGAGACGATTTAGGCAACCTGGCAATTATTTCAGACAATATCACACCATTCTAAAAAATATATTAATTTTTTAATAACAATCTAATAAAAGTACAGAAGAGAAATATACACATGTGCATGGAGGACATGTGTTTTCCCCTTTATAGCTTAACATTTCTTTCTTTTCAACACCTGTCTTTGTTTACATATGATTTAGGCCACTTCAACACCTGTTCTTGTTAACAACTTACATAAATAATTAAAAAATTATACTTAAAATTATTGGTGCTTTTATATTTCAAAAGTAAAGATCCTAAAGGATTTTCCTCTACTGATAAAGGATTAAAACTGATATGAATTTAACTAATTCTACAAACATTATCTCTATCAAAATTAGAAAATTTATATTATATAATTCCTATTTTAAAATGAAACTACAGTTAAACTTAAATTTCTATATATTACTTAAATTTATATTTTTAATTTATTAATTAATTATATAGATAGTCATTATTTTGGAAATACATATACAAATGTTATTTGCAAAATTAATTACTGTTTCTAGTCACTTAAATTCAATGACAGATAATCTTGTTCCTTCCTATTTCTACAAACGTCCCTATTACTAAACTGTCACTAGTCACCCAAAATTAGGGATGGAACTCGTGATCCGTCACTATAAACTTGAATTTAAGGATGAATTTTAGTGGTTGTCTCTATTGCTACTAACACTTTCCTCAACCATTGCTATAACTTTCATTTAGTAACAATCTTTCTACGTGTCACTAATAGTAGCTATCACTATATGTCACTTTTTTTTTGTAATGTATCCTATTAAAACTAAATAAGTAATTCATGATTTTGATATTAATTCAACTTTTACATCGAAGTTTGTTAGCTTCTGAAACTTTACGAGTGTAAAATATTTATGAGTCTGGTGCCAGTCAACATTGATTCTGATTTGATTATGCTTCTCAAACATCCTTAATCTAGTGCAAGACCAATACCCAACATCAAAATAACACTAATGTATGTTATATTTTGTTTTTCATTCTTTAATTTTCTTTAAGCCTTGTTCTTCATATGTTAAGCATATTTTATTTTTAACAACATGTAAAAAAGTGATCAAGATTCATCTTGAATAACCTCATAATTAATCTTTGCAAAGCTATGTTCATGCATTTTCATAATTAATCTTTTCAAAGCTATTTTCATGCATTTAGTCTTTGTCTTGACCATTAGACCTCTAATTCCTTGCAAAAGATCATAAGAATAGTTGGAATATGTGGTGATGCAAGCTAACCTCCATCATTCCCTTCCTTTTTAAAAATGTTTGGTCCTTGAATCATCTATTTAAAATAAAGATAAAATTAGAAACATTAAAATTAGTACTCATGTTGCCATAATTACTTAGCACATTTAGTTTGTAGGCATTGTCATTGATCGTCTATAACATTTGAAAAGGTCTATCTCCTCTGGGCTGCAACTTAGACTTCTTTTGTGCATAATCCTCTCTTTAGACATATGAACCTAAACCTAATCTCCAAGTTCTACCTCTTATTGACTTGACATGAATGTCGCTATTAAAATTTACCTTATGCTTACTATACAAATTAGCACATTTGTTAGAAGGAAAAGGTAAGATATCCAAAGAGGTTAGAGGATTAAAGTTATACACGACTTTAAAGGAAGCATAAAAGGTAGTAGGATGAACCAACCTATTGTATGCTAACTTAACAAATGGTAAATATGTCTTCCATTATTTTAAGTTCTTTGAAATAATGGCATAGAACAGAGTGTTGTCTTACTAACTACTTCAATTTTTCCATTAATTTAAGGATGTACAATTATAGAAAATAAGAGTTTAATTCTTAACTTATCCTAATAAAGTATGCTAAAGTTAACTTAAGAATTTAATATTTTAATCACTCACTATAATTCTGGGTAATCTTTGTAAATATATTATTTCCTTAAAGAATAAATCAACAATATGTATTACATCACTAATTTTAAAACATGCAATTATATACATTATCTTATTAAACCTATCAACAACAACAAATATGATTTCCTTACCATTTTCAAAATAACCAATCTTTAAATTAATTTTAGAAAACATATATGAACCTTAAAATTTATCAAGCATATTATCTAACTTAGGGATATGATGTTTATAATTTATAGTGATGTTATTGTTAACTCAACAATCAACACATATGTTCCATCTTTTTATCATTCTTTGACACCAAAATCAAGAGAACCAAACATAAACTAAGACTCACCTTGTACAGAAAGTATAGGTAAATGATATTTTGCTAACATAGCACTTGATCTTACTACTTCTAACAAAACACTCTCTTACTTTTCTCTTTATTTTATGCTCCATACTTTGAATTTTTAATTTTATGACACTACCATGTTTTTTCACATAGTTTTTTGCACATACTCACTTTTTTTAATCCCTCTTTTCAGTGCTAGTTTTTTCTCTCTCTCATCATACACTCTTTAGCTATCCTAATATGATCCTCATGTGCATCCTATAGTTTGATAGGTATTAATATAATATTTAAGTTATTTATTATAAAAGAGTATTTAAACTAGTACCTATCATGAGTAACCTTTCTATCAAATTGCCACGGATGCCCTAAGAGTATATGAACATTATGCATTGGGGTCACATCGCGAAGAACCTCTTTTTCCAGTCATCAATTGCAGCTTATATAGTTTATGATACTTTAAGGTAGCCAAATTTAACCTTTCAACTAATAAAATACTACAACTTTTAACAAATACCACTATTAATAATCGTGTTAAATACCTTGTTATTTATATGACATCATTTAGTATGAAAGATATGCTCATGTTGGTCCCTATTGCCATCTTTCTTAAGTCGTATGCTAAAAGCATATCTAATAACTATCACATCTCCACACATGAGTCCCTCAATGTCAGAATTGCTATAATACTCCACTGCAGACATCTCGTCATCATTTGAAATGACACTCTTTATGTCACCATTATTTAAAACAACTATAGTTCTTTTATCTAGGTATTAAGAAGTAATACGACCAAATCCTTGCACTTAAAACACTTAGTATTATGTGGCTTAAAAGGTAAATTCGCTTCAATTTTATGTTAAATACATCAACTAAATACTTTTCCTTTACAACTTTAAGTTGTGAGGCATTTTTGTTGTCCTTCCAATTTGAACTCCATAAATAGTTAGAAGTAGAACCATATTTGGAAGCACCCTTAAACTTTAATTTCCTTTTCATATTAATAACTTTATACAAAAAATCCTCCATCTCTATATAATGTTGCAATTCCACCTCGTCAACTATCTATTTATTCAAACCACCAATGAATCTAGCTATAGTTGCCTTATGGTCCTCCTCTATATTATCCCTAGTCATGTATCTCTATCTCCTTGTAATAATCATCTATTTTCATAGAACCTTACATTATCCTTTGTAACTATCTATATAAGTCCCTATAATAATGTTAGCTATGAACCTCCTACGCATCCTGCCTTCAACTCTTCCTATGCCAAATAGTTTTTTTTACCATTCTTGCACCTATTAATCATAAACTAATTCCACAAGAACTAGCATAAAATATGAACTCAACTTCTAGTAATTTAACCTTCTTTTACTTATAGTGATTATGAAAATTAAACACATGTTACCTTTCTCTTGTACTTCAAGCATAGCTTAGAAACAGTCTTCTTTTGAAAGGTTGGAATTTCATCGTAATACTATCTAAATTGTCATCTTGTTGTGAAACAACACTTTTACCTTTTTATAACTAGTCTCATCATAATCAAAATCCTCTTCTTCCCCTTCCTTGATTTAGTTTTGGATGAGGACTTTTGTTTATCCAAACTCATATTTAGAACTTTGAATTGGCCTTATGTAACATTTATAAACAACTTGAGATTGCTTTTTATATTATCTACACCACTACTTATATTTAAAACTACAAAGAAACATTAGTAACAAATAATTTAATTTTAATCCACACTCCCTTACATATTTACACTTAATATTAGGTTATTTAATTACTCATGTTTCGCTTAATTTGGGCTTTTCTTGATGATATTTTCATAACTCTTTCCTTTTACCACTTAACTTCCCTTTACAAGTCTTTTAAGAAGAACTTTATGAATGCTCTTATTAAAATAATAAGCAATAATAGAATTTATAAGTTTAGTTAAGAAAATCATTAAGAAAGAACAAAGGAAGAAATCAACAAGAAGATAACAAACATAAAATGAAAATAAGAATTCTTTTAAAACATGAAAAGGATTAAAATACTTTATAATACAGTAGAACACTTTATAAATAGTTTGTACAATATATGATATGTAAGTTTTTTATGAGCACTTTTCAATTATGAAAACCTTCTTCTCTCCTTTTTTCTACTTTCTTTCAAATTTTTGTTATCTATCTCTTGCTCTCTCTCTATATATATGATGCAGAATAACTTTAAAATACAATATAAGAATGAATGGAAATAACTTTAATTGAAGAAGATTGCACAAAGTGAATTTTGAATTGAAAAGAATTGTAGACCAAAAAAAAGAATAATGAACTCAGATTGAAAACCACCTAAAACTTGAACATAAAGAATCTAAGGATCATCTTCAAATCAAGTAAGGAAAGACTCGAACCTAATCAAACTAACTTAGTAAAACCAAAGTAATAGAGATTTTTTATGCCATAAGTTGCCTTGATAAGATCAAATTGGATTCTTGATTAAAGAACCAAGAGAAAATTCTCATTAAATTGAAGAAAACTCTCAAATTGTTTTCAGAATAATCATGTAAATGAATTACATCAATAAGAAAATATTTAATAAACATAATATCTTTAAAAACTAAAGTTCTAACATTCCCCTCTTATAATAATCTAATTGAAAATAACTAAACAACTTTGAAAAGTCAAATCCTACTAAAACTAAATAAATAATTCACGAGTCTGATGTTGGTCCAACTTTCACAGCAGTTTTGGTTAGCTTTTGAAACTTTATGAGTGTAAAATAAAGGTGAATCTAAATGTTGGTTATAAGTAACACATTAACTCCAATTTGATTATGTTTCTCAAACCTCCTTAATCCAACACCTAGTAGCAAAATGACATCATTGTTGATTACATTTTGTTCTCTCATTCTCTAATTTTCCCCGAGCCTTGTTTTTCTTATATTAAGAATATTCCATCTTTGACAATATATAGAAAAGTGATCAATCTTGATATGATCCATCTTGAATAGCCTCCTTTCTCTTCATCTTCCTAATTGATCCATACAATGCTATCTTTATTTGTTTGGTCTTTACCTTAGTCATTGGATCTCCAATTCTTTAGCAAAGGGTCATAAGAATTGTTAGAAATAGGTGCTTGTGCAAACTGATCTCCATCACTTCTCTACTTTAAGGCATATTGTTTCCTTTGACTCCTTAAACTATACAATCGAGTTGACCTCCTTATTGATGTTTAGCCATGGAACGAGTTTGTGGAGACCTTTGATGAATAAGAAACACTTATAGAGAATGAAATAATTGCTCGTGGAAATAAAAAACTTAATGAATACTAACATAATTTGGTTTAGGATATAAAGCATCCCCCCTTAGTATAACAAGTTGTTGAATTGGCTATTCTTTTGGCTACGAATTTAAATCTTTGGCTACAAAATTTCAAAATTGTAGCGATAGACTAACTTTACCTCTAACTCCCAACATTTTGCGGGTTACTTAACATTATTAGCTACGTTTAGACTAGGCTAAATTTTATATTTGTAGATAAAAACATTTGGCAATGTTTTTCTACTATGAGCTCTACTTCGTAGCAAAATGTTTTTAGCTACGAAAAGGTTTTCGTAGCTAATAATATTTGATGACATTTTTTAACTATTAACTTATTTCATAGCTAAAACCTTTTGCTATGAAAGTTTTTTGTGGCTAAAACACAGGTTCCTTAACTATCAGCTACGAAATTGAATTTTGTAGCTAAAAAGATTTTGCCATAAAAACATTTTTGTAGAAAAATAAGAAGAACAATAACATTTTGATAACCTAAAAGCATTCCTCTGTTTTTCTTATCTTTCTTTGTAATATTTGAAGCCTAAGGCTATGTATTGTTGGACGTAAGGTTTTTAATGGAATAAAATATAAATGAATGTAATATTAGAAAATTGTTGTTTGAGAGTGATGGAAGGGTTCATAATGTAATATAGTGAATTATTGTTTGGAAGATGGATATAATGGAATATAATGTATGTATAATAATAATGAATGACTATTCTTCCCTTGATAGAACAAAACATATGTTAATAGATCAATTGGTATATTTGGTATTATAAAAAATTATTGAGGGTATATTAGGTAGTACATATTTATCATTTTATATTCTAATCTAAAATCCTAAAATCGGAGGTAAATCATTTTTACTGTTTAAGATGTAATAGGATGTATTGTGAAGCCCTCCCTTTCCATCCTATTCCATTACATTCAATTATAAACTCTCATCCCAAATAATGGAATGATATTACATTACATTCTATTCCATTACTAATTTCCCTACCAAATATAGCCTAAGGGTGTTCTGTAATGTCAAACACCAAACAACTTCACTACTCATCATCTTCCAAACAAGTGTGTGAGACCCACCTTACTAATATTGGAGTTCCATCCTCTGGTTAGCACATCCTTGTTCGTTCATAACATCCATTTGTTAAATAGTTGGGGGTTATTAGTGTTTTTTCTTTCTTTTTTTGACATAAGTAGACTAGAAATGCACCTTTAAAGTTCTTATTCATATTAACCCCCCACTTTCTTCTTTTTCCTATATCTTCTTTAAGACTCAATTTGTAAGCAAAATCCTTATCAATTTTTTCCCTTTTTCCCTTTACGTTTTTGTTTCCATTTATCTTCTTTTTGTTTATTATATTTTGCCTCTCTTTTTTGGTATACTTCTTGTTGATGTAGAGAATAGAACTCTATAGATAAGTATTGAGAAGGTGACTGGATGTTTGCAATAGACACCTGAATGAAGTAATTATGTTATTGAGACTATATGGTTCTACATTTTATTCCCTACACCCCTAGGTTTTTTCTTTCACTTAAAAATGACTTGATAGTCATGCTCAAAACCACATAAATTGCTATTAAGGATTTCAACAGTGGTTCGTATGTATCAATCTTTAGAGAGGAGGTAAACATGATGAGATTTGTCGAGCAATTGTTGAAAATTAACTATTGTGATTAGGCTATAAATAAGCTATAAGGAGTATTATATTGTGTCTTATCAATTAAAATTGTTGTTTGTTTTGATAATAAACTTTTAAAGAACAATAGTTTTCCTCTGGTTGATGATGTTACAGATAACAAGAAGGGTGAAATAGGTCCCACTGGCATTTTACAAGACAACTCTCACCTCTATGTTCTCTGAATCAAATTTTGTTGGCTGGGCATTTAAAGATGAAGAAAGCAAGGTAAAAAGTAATGAAATGGTATATTAAGCATTTCTAAAAGAGATGATAACAACTCTCCAAAATGACGACAACTAGAGTGCCTATGAACCAAGGTGATTTTAGAATAATGAAGATCTCTTAAGAGGTTTTCTTGGTTTGAAGGCGTCCTAAAATCATAGTGTTAACATATTAAGTTAGTGGACTCAACCAACAAATTTTTGACATAAATTAAACATTTTTTATGTGCTCCTTCCTTTCTCTCTCTGTCTCTCTCTCCCCCTGCACACATATCATGATTGTTAATTAATAATTATTTTTAGAATTGTTTTAAGTCCCAATCCCATAATTAATAGGGGTAAAGCATCATCAAGCACCACAAAAAGGGATGAAGAAGTAACCTGGTTGTATTGATTATTTCATTTAAGCACTTCTCGTTGTTGGATTCAAAATTCGAGTCTAATTGTGTGCTTTTGGAAGTCATTAATAATACTGCTTTTAGATTCAAGTTTTCAAATGATCGTCGGATCACAAATGAGGTGTGTTGTTTCTACATTACCCAAGAAAAATAAAAAATATATAGATATAAGGCACAAACTTGGTTGTATTGATTTACCCAAGAAAAAAGGTGTGTTGTGCTTTATAACTGTATGTTTTTTCTTGGGTAAATCAATACAACTAGGTTTGTGCTTTATATCTATACATTTTTTAATTACGTTTTCAAAACAAAAATGTTAACATAAACTCATCACAAAATGTAAACGTGGCAAAAAATTATCAACACCAAAAAGTTCTAACGAGAAGTATCTAACAAAATCCTCCTTGCTGAAGAATAAGTAGGTACACAACAATTCTGTTCACTAAAGTCTAATCACCACTTACATTCAATGGATGATCTTCTTCAAGATTTTTAGTCTCATTTGACTCAACTATCTCTTTATTCTCTATATCTCATTTTCTGATAAGAAGTTATTAGATGGATATGTGATTGTATATACTATGTGTTGTGTAATGGTTGCTCGAATCTTCTAGATAATGTAGATGAAAATGGAGGCATTGGTGATGTCCCGATGGTCTATACAGAATTAGGCCAATCAGTAGTTTTGAAACACTTGTTGATTGAAAAAACTATATTTATTTGTTGTAACAATGGAGTCATTTAGTCAAGTATGCACATGTATGAATTTGGGTTACTTATATTGTTTAATTTAGCTTATTTAGTTTTTGGGATTTAATTTTTTTAAATGATTGTGAAGAATATAAAGTACTGTTTATTCCTTATGTGAAATGCATGGTACATGAAGTTCATCTAATTTATTGTTCCATATTCCATTTGCGAAATTAATTAATGTATCTTCTGTTGGTTTAGTTAGAGTCAAGAAGTTGTTGGGCTTGGAAGAGGGTAGTAATGAATCAAAATTTCAAGGCTTCTAATAACTAATGAAACTATCTACTATCAACTAATTGCTGAGAGAAGATCTTTTTCATTTTCAAGTGATGTCTTTGAACTTGAAAGGAGCCTTCTCGGGGATCTAGACATAGGAAATTCTTTGTCTTATTTATTGAGTCTCACGTCACAATATCTTGGAATCTTTTATGAACTCTTTAGAAAATAGTTATATCTTTTTCTCTTTAATGGAATAGGCATAAAATTCATTATTTTACGTTTAGTATATGTAGATGTTAGATTGTGTTATTTGTAACATCCCGCTACCAGTGTAACGGGTATACCGGTAATTTTGGATCGGGTTAGGACTGGGTACAGGCAAATGTTGCATTGTCCATGCATTATCGTTTCTATAGACATCGGTAATTGATTATTGACTGCACAAATATATTTATATATATATGTACATACATGTATGACAATTCCCGACTTGATTGTGTAAATCGGAAAGTTGGTTATAATCGTTTAGATGAGGATTGGATTGTGAAAATTGGAAATTGAGTAATAAGTACATAAATCCGGTTTTGAATATAGAATTGGAATGAAAGTGAATTTAGAGGATGGGAAACTGGAATTTGAGTATAAGAATGGGTATGTTCTAATTTTGTGAATTTATGGGAATTTTTCCATAATTTTTAGAGTGATGGATCCGGACCGAAAAATTGGCTTAGTGACTGATTTATTTGATTCCGGGTCCGAAATTGATTGGCAATTGATATGAAACAATTGGAGTTATGATTTCGGGTTTTATCATTAATGATCATTGCGACATTGGGAGGAAATTAGAATAAGAATTGCACTGACAGACTTTAAGATTTGGACTTGTGGCAATTAGATTGCCAAACAAGCCCTAGATCCCTTTTGTATATAAGGAGAGCTTGTTTGATTTAGGGATCCACGAAAATTGTTTGTTCATAAAGAAAGTGGAGTTTGCCGTGGGTGAGCAAAGCTTGGGATTTGGAGTTTCTTGAAGGATTTCCTAAGGATTTGAGCTTGAATCAAGTAAGTTTCTGTGTGTTTATGATTTAAATCGTTTCTTTTGATCATTGATTTAAGTGAGGAATTGGTTAGAAAGTTAGAAAGTTTTGATAGTAGGGTTTTCGTTGGTTTTGATTTGAGTTTTGATGAAAAATGAGTTAAATGATGTTTTGAGGTTAGAAATCAGTTGGGTTTAAGGTTTAAAACTGATTGAAAGTGTTTGGAAAGGATTTGGATGAGTTTAGATCAGAAGATCATATGAATTTCTGGATTTCGGATGCGTTTCTGGGATCGCACGCCACGGCGAGCGATGAACACGCCGCGGCGAGCCCCCCATGGTGCACGTCGCGACGAAGAAATGAATTATTCGCCGCGACGAGTTGAAATCTGTTGCACGCCGCGACGAGTGAAGAGTTGCGCCGCGGCGAGCAGATTTCGTCTACACGTCGCGACGAGACCAAAGCGCACGTCGCGGCGAGCAGGCGTGGATTCGCCGCGGGGAGAAAGGAGTTGTGCGTCGCGGCGAAAGGCAGGAGACTCGCCGCGGCGAGGGCCCCTAGTTTCCGAAAATGAGATTTAAGTCTTTTATTTAAGGTGATTGTTGCAAGTAATGGGTTTGAGGTCTTAATTTCAAATGAATTGGTTCCTCAGTGATTAATTGGCATTGCGGAATCAGATGACAAATGAATAGTGAACGTGATTTTATTTGGAATGCGATTTTGCAATTAGTCAAGCGACTTATGGTATTTGGAATTGTTACGATTATGAGTGAAAGAGATCAAATTAGGGAAATTTGGGAATTGGATCGGGAATGTCATAACATGGATAGTAATTATCGCATTTATTAAATATGCATTATTGACTATTGAATTTGGTATAATTGGTAATGTGAGATTATTTGACTGTTTTTAAAGGCACCGATGGAGCAATTCCCCGGATATGCTGGGACTTCCAGGCTATAGCTCGGGAGTTCAGGTGAGTAACCTAGTTGGTTCCTCAGCC
>JANIPM010000233.1:17814171-17824219 GCA_027478405.1 Erythroxylum cassinoides
TAAAAATAATTTATTTTTCAGTTTTATTTAATTTATAACTATTATTTGTAATAAAAATATTTATTATTATTTTCAAAACAAAAATTAAAAATTCACAATAATTATAAAGTTGAAATAAATAAAATAAATAATTAAAAAACTTTGAAAAAAAGGAGGGAAGGAGAGATAAGAGGGAGGGAGGGAAATTTTAAAAATTTTACAAAAAAGTCCTTTATTTTTAAAATTTTTTTGTATCGACCGATATTTGACCGATATTTTGAATACTACTATTTAAAACGAGCCAGTGCCAATATGTCTTTAAACTCAGTACGACCTATCATTTATTTTATACCGATTTTGGTCCGGTACATACCTATATTCATAATACTGTCTTCAATTATTCTTATTGTTCTCATGTTAGTAGGATTTTGAATATTTTTATTCGAAAGTTTCAATTGATAATCTTCAAGTTCATATTTTTTCTTATTTAATGATTTCAATTTTTATTCATTTTGTAGAAATATAATTAAAAACATAAGTCAAAATTAAGTTACATTCTATAAAATACTATTACATACCAAATATTATAATAAAAATCGATCCAATTTTTCTATTAGAATTCAACTCCTCTCTTATGCCATCAATGGACAAATAAACCCTTAATAGGACAAAGCCTAATGACATATCTAAGAAGCCAATTATCCTTCATCATTGCAAAAGTTAGGGGCAAGTGTCACAATCTTATGCCCCCATAGCTACAGAACCAATAACTATTTCCAAGAATAAGGCCATTCTTTTAATACTAACTCGCCAAATATTACTATTTTTCTCTCTAGTCTTCATTAAGTTGTTTGCTACATACCAAACATTGGAAAACACTCTAAAATTTGGTTTTGCATGCCTATTGGGAGGAACCTTTAAAGACAAGGTAATGGAACTATTAGAGGAAACATGGTCATTAAATACCGAAGGAAAGAAGGAAAACTTAGAGAAATAATATAAGTAAAGTTGCCTATGTCAAATGTAACCATGAAACGCATGCCAGGTGTGGGATTCTCTGCCCCTGGCTCTCTCCACCACGGACTTTTATTCTACACCGCTTCGTCAGTGGCTCCTAACCAACCTACACCATCATCGGCGCGTACAGGGACACGATTGGCCGATCCTTTTTGGTATTACGTGCTGGTTCCTCTGGTCTTGGAGGAACAAATCTATGTTTGATGCTCATTTCACTTGGCCTTTGTCTCCTCACATGCTTATCTTCTCTTTTGCAGATCAGATCTAGCAGGCTTCCGTGAGGCAGCATCGAGCAGGCCTGGGCCCCTTTCCTTGTCATCAGCAACTCATTGGGTGGCGTCCATCGTCTCCAGGTTGGGTCAAGCTTAACACAGACGGAGCGTGCAATCGCTCCCACCGATCAGCTACGACCGGAGGCATTTTGCGAGATGAGGACGGCAACTGGCTTGGGGGTTTCTCGTAGAATCTCGGTTGGTGTGAACCACTGATGGCTGAACTTTGGGGTGTTTATACAGGGCTGTCGTTAGCTTGGGACAGGGGCTTTCGTTGGATCGAACTTGAGATAGATTCCATGGCTGCGTACCATGTCATTTCGACAGCAGAGCTTCGTGCTCAGACTTCCCACCCCATTGTCACGGGTATACACGAACTCCTCACGCGAAATTGGTATGTTGTTTATCGACACGTTTATCGAGAGAGCAATAGATGAGCAGATTGGCTCGCCACCCATGCAGTACCTCCGGCTGTCGATCTTACTTTTTTCGATTTTACACCCATCGGGTGCCACTGTATCCTCTTAGAGGATTTATCGGGGCTCTGTACCCCCAGACTAGTTTTGTAACTCTGTTATTTCTTTCCCTTTAATAAAAAAAAAGTTAGAGTCCATCTATAGACTTTCTGTAAGTATACTTCAACTTTTATAGGTCTTTAAATAAATGATAATATAGAAATACAATTTTTATTTTTATTTTAGATTCAATCTTAATTTAAATTATTTAATTTTTTATATATTAATAGACATTATTAATATATTTTTATTTCAATAAATCATTTTATTTTATACTTTATCTTACATATTCTTATAATTTATGCTTATTTTTTATTATATATCAGTTTTATAACAGTTTAATACCGGTTGAATATTCAAATCTTAAATATTTTCTTTGATCGATTTGATGTTCGACCAAATTTTTAAAACATTATTTAAAAGTACCTAGCTTTTTGGAAAAATTTCAACTTAATGTACTTACGCTTTTTTATTTGGTGATTAAAATTTCAAAATTACGCATTCCAAGTCAAAACATGATCTTTATTAGTTAGTGGATGATGTGGCTAATGGATGGAAACTCACGTGACGGTGAAAATGTCACATAAAACAAACATAAATAATGCTTTAACCTTTTTTTAATACAAGGGAAAATTACAATTAATCTAAATCGCGCAATTACGGCGGTACCCAATGCCCTGCCTATCCTATCTGATGAGACCCTGGACGGTCAATGGGGGCTCTTGAAGTATATGTATGCCTGGGCAATTCCTGACTGCATTTGCTGCTAGTTGATCCGCGCACTGGTTGCCCTCCCGATGTATGTGTTGGATGCGCACCTCCTAATCACGTTAGACTAGTCCATGTATACCTGCCAATAACAAGTAATTACGATCAGTCTCAGAAATGGGAGAAGAAATCAAATTAATGACCTCGAGAGCATCGGCTTCTAAGATGACTCGACAGTATCTACGATTCCAAACGAAAATGAGTCCCGAGTAAACTCCCCAGAGTTCGACCATAATAGGTGAGCCGCTACCAATGTACTAAAGAAATCTGCCGCACCATTGCCCACGACTATCCCGAATAAGACCCCCAGCTATATTACTATAGTCAACCAATGTGTCAGCTAATATTACTATATAGTCTTGATATACATTTTTAACAACTTTAACCTATATTAATCAATCAGTAACTTTTATTAGTTGACCAATACACCCAAAATCATGATTTGA
The DNA here is from genome assembly GCA_027478405.1 of Erythroxylum cassinoides. Classification (NCBI taxonomy): domain Eukaryota; kingdom Viridiplantae; phylum Streptophyta; class Magnoliopsida; order Malpighiales; family Erythroxylaceae; genus Erythroxylum; species Erythroxylum cassinoides. The sequence goes on from JANIPM010000233.1 coordinate 17,817,169, forward strand.
ACATCTTCAAATGTTCAAATTTAGTCTTCTTGATGCAAATTTAACTTAAACACTTTCAAAACATTCCTCAAAGAATATTTTAAGGTTTAATTTTAAATCAAAAATTTAATTCCTCTTTATGATTGAAAAGACCTATGCAATCAATTAAAATAATGATGTGACTATACATGAAAAGCCTATAAAGTATCAAAGTAACCAAATACGAATTCCAATAAACATTATATATTTATTTATAAACTAGTTGTGCTTTTTTTTTCCTTAGTCTTATATTTTTTCTCCAATTGAGTGAGTTTGACTCTAACTTTTCTCTAGTGTCTTTGTAAGATGTATGTTGATTTGTGTATGACCACTATTATTTTCATATTGCTTTAAAAAAAGCAAACTTATTATTAATACTTATATTTTATTATCATTAAAACATAAATTGTAAGCTCCCTTAGTTCAATAAATACATACATTAAAGAAACGTTGTTTGTCATCACATCAGTGAAGAAATTGAGTCCCTATTTTCAAGTAAATAATATTATTGTTGTCACTGATCTACCATTATGGTACCTCTTACATGAACCAAAAAATTTAAAGCAAAAAATGAAATTGTCTATGGGACTTAATGAATTTAATATCATATTCTTCTTATCGACTTTGGAAAAATATCAACTATTAACAAACTTCATTGTTGAATTCACCACTCCTATTAGTGGTTCATATGTAAACAAGCTTACTATAAATTCTTCATTTGTTTAGATTTTGTACATTAATGGAGCATCCAACAAAAAAGGAGGCAGATCTCGTCTATATACAAATTCAACATCAAATATTATAAACATGAATTTATGGCTACAAACAACAAAACGGAATATAAAGCCCTAATATCTAGCATAGAAATAACCATACACTTTTAGATAAGAGTGATAAAGGTTAAGTTAGATTTTTACTAGTTGTCAATTAGTTGAATATTTCTTTTGCAACCAAGGAAAAAAGTTCATATGCAAATACTTCACCTTCTTCCAAGCCCTAACCAAATAAATGCAGGTCCAAATGGAATATATCCCTAGAGAGTAGAACAACTTAACAGTTCATCTATTTAAATCCAGAGTCAAAGGAATTAAATTTAAAGATATCTCATATAAGTCAAATAAATGCCCATTTATGAAAGAAAAAGATCCCATATGGGAGGCATGTATTACAATCCCATATAGAAAAGGAGAAGAGATATGAAAGTTTTTATAAGCATATAGAAAAGACTAGCAGTTAACCTTTTAGTTAGTTATTTTTAAGTTTGTGGTTCTTGTAAATCCATATTGAAAATTTTATTAGGCCATTCTAGACTTGGAGTGTTACAAATTATATTAAAGAAAAAACCTTTGGAGTACAATGTTGAGTTGGATAAAAACGACATGAATTATCATTAATAACAGGACCATACGTAATAGGTAGCTCCTGGTAGGCTTCTAGTCCAATTATACATCAGAGCATAAGGGAACATTATAAGCTGTGGGTCGAGCTTTAATGAGGATATAAAGGGCTCAAAGAGGGCAGATCGTATGATTCAACAAAGGTGAGTAGCACAATTTCATATCAAAAAGGAAAAGTGATGTCAATGTCTTTTTAAGCCTATGGAAAATACACCTAATTAATTTCTTACCTAAATATTTTTAGGTATGTGGTTCCCTTAAGCGCAAATTGATTTTATTAATGAGTTATTCTAGATTTAGAGCACTATAAAAAAGTACAGGCACAAATAAGTAAAACTAAAACACAAGAGGATTCTAATAAGAAATTACATACAAGAGGTGAAGTATAAATCGAGGTAAGAAATCCTTTATATCTGCTAAATTATGCATTATCAACGAGTAATTCTATATGTATTTCTACACATAGATCTGCCTCAATGTGTCGACTCACCTAAAACTAGTAAAACCTTAAACTCATGTCATAGAGGTTCATATAAATCACATAAGGAAACAAAACTTTGAATTATAAGATATTACGATATGACTATTTTTACCAATCACTAAGATAAGATGCAATAGAGTATGTTAAGAAGTGTGATATATGTCAAAAAAATTTACGATTTCACCGCTAACTTATTGCTAAACAGTCTCTTGTTTTTTCTCAACATAAGTTTATTATAGTGGCAGTCGATTGCATCATACAATGGGTAGAAGTAGAGTCTTATTAACTATAAAAGGAAAACAATTGAATGATTGATAATAAGTTATATTATGATAGAAATGAAATTTAGGAATGGTAGTCAACCTAAACCCCAATCATGCTTGACCTTAAGTTAACAAGCCAGACTCAATCAAAATAAGCATTGGGTTAGGCTTAGTCTTAAGGAGCTAGCTCGAGACCTAATCTGATGATCCAAACGGCCTACCCCTTGACCCTAAAATGACATTGTTTTAGTCTTATATTTAAGAAACATGTTGCTCAAAACAACATCAATTTAGAAAATTTCCTTAAAACAATATCATTTAGGTGGCTTAGTTTCCTTTCATGTTTAACAACATTCTCATATCCATAATAACCCACAATTTCTCTATTGGAGTCAAAATAAATTTAAAATCTTAGGACATCAAACAAAATTTTACATCTATCATACATTCACAAGCTAATGGCCTTAATAAAGTCATTAATAAGATTATACTATAAGGTTTGGAATAAAAGGTAGATTATACAAAAGTTATTTGAGTTATATTATAAGGTGTTAACAAATTATAACGTATCATTTAGAGTTATCGAGCAACTCACAAAATAACTACTAAAGTGACCCGCTTCAGTTTAATATATGACATGAAAGCTATATTTCTTATTAATTTTAAAATCTTACACCTCATATTGAAAAATTGAGACTTAATGATAATGATTCACAACTAAAATGTCACTTAACCTAATAGATGAAAGAAGATAAGATTTAAAGAATTATGCCTATACATAATAAATTGAGATTTTAATCATAGAAGTCAGACCACGTATTATTGAGAAAGTTCACCTAATCTTAAGGAAGACCAATCTAACTGACATACTTAAAGATAAAGCAAAACTTACTTCAAATTGGATGGGCTCATATTGCATGAAAGATATCATCATACTTAGGACATACAAGTTGAAAAAACTAAATGGATACAAATTACCAGTGGCTTGGAATAACCAACACCCCATGCCTTACTTTTGTTAAACAAGTATTAATTCATTTTATCAATATATCATACTCTTCATTTGAGGTTTATTTTTTTAACATAAATGCCAAAATAATAGGTTAAATGCCTTAGAAAATGTTAGTCAAAATGATGACTTAAAAATGTTACAATCAATATGATAGTCTCAAAAGTCTCGCAAATTATAAATCAAAATGATAGGCTAAATGTTACAAGACATCATAATCAAAATGAGACTCATAAGTTTAGAAAATTTTCTGTCAAATTGGCAAGCTAAATGCCTGATAAAATGTTAGAATCAAATTAACAAACTCATAATTCTAGTAAAATGACATGCTAAATGCTTTCCAAAATGACAAGTTCAAAGCCTCATAAAGTAAAAAATCTAAAGCCTACCAAATTTCAAACTTTAAAATATTATAAAATATCATATTCAATGTTCATTAAAATAACAAATCTAAAGACTATCGACATACTAGCCTCAAAAGTATTTCAAAGCGTCAATCTTAAAATCTATCAAAACAATAAACTTAAAGGCTATCAAAGCATCAAAATAAAAATATAACAAAATATCAAGCTTAAAGTGACATAAAATGATAAATTAGATAAAGGACGTATACGCCATAATGAAACATCCAATTGGCTACCCTACTAAAACATCAATTTTGCAAAATTTTGATAAAATCTTATGAAACTTAATACAATAATTCTTAAAAATTATTTGAACAAAAGTAACCATTTTCATATATTATTAACTTATGATTGGTCTAGAGGTTAAAAAATAATATTTAAAAAAATGACATTAATTTGAGCAAAAAGGCTTCTTCATTAATAATGAAAACTTGTTAAAACTACATTTACATAAAAGCTTGAACAAAAATACATTTACATAGAAACATGAACAAAAGTATATTTAAATAGAAATCTAAACAAAAGTACATTTACATCACTTAACAAGCCTAGTTACAATTTCATCACTACTTCTTACCTCACTCCCATTGTTATCTAAAAACTAGTTTTTCTTCCTTTAGTAGGTTTGTAAATTCATCTATTCATACTTCATGCACTAGCTTATTAATGAAAGGTTTAAAAATATTTGAAATAACAAACATTGATTAGTCAGCTTATATATATGCTTTTAACCAAATGCTTATAAAAATACCCTAATAAAGGAATGCATAACATTATTGTAATTTCAGGCCTTAAAAGACTTACTTTTAAGAAAAATGTGACAAACTTACAACTTTAAATGCCTTCATATATAGTAGGCATTTTGTAATGTAAGACCTTATCCATTATTGTTCTACTCCTAACTTTTAATATAATCGTGTAAATGATAAATAAAATGCTAAATAGCTTTAATTTCATCATATTATTGTTTATTCTTATCTTCCCAATCAACATTTTCATTAGCCTTTTCCTCAAAATCTTGTTTAGGTTAATCTAAAGAGTGAATGAGTATTTGAAATCTCAGGTCTACACACTTGTTGTAGATAATTGTTGAATTTATTACTTACAAAAGGTAACATCATCTAAGTCTAAAGAAGAAACAATTAATAACAAGCATCGTTGAGGTGTTTTTGAAACCTAGGCCATATAACACTCTAGTGGATTATGGCCCACTTTGTTGGGTCCCGATTCTTCCTTAGCATGTTTAAATTATTTTTGCGGTTTAGTTTGCCTAAATTCCTGTTAGTAATTAATTTGGGGTCTTTAGTGCTTAGCTAATAGAAATTAAATGAAGGGATTTAGTTAAAATTAGAATTTTGATAAGTTATTAGAAATTAAAAGAATAACATGGCTTGGGGGTATTTTAGGAAGTTTGCATATGTTTTTAAGGCTTAAGGCTTGTAAGGAGGGGCATTTTAGTCCTTTTAGTTTCAATTCAAAGGAAAAAGGAAAGAAATAAGGGAGGAGTTGCCGTGAGTGAAGGAAGAGCCACGAAATTGCAAGGAAAATAAGTGACTTAATAAAACTACGTAGTTTTGGTATAGGTTTTAAGTTAAGAAGCAAGTTTCCCTAAGTCATTAAAGAGACTTACGAAACTTTCAAGAGAAAAGAGAGGGAGAGAAGGGCTTCGGTGAAGAGGAGAAGAAGAAGAGAGGTGAGGGCTTTAGCCTATCTTGCTTTGGAAAAGAGAATTGGAGTGATCTTTAAGTAGGAAAAAGGAAGAAGAAGAGTTTAAGCTTCCATTAGAAGCAAAATCAATTTTCGTGGGTTGTTCCTAAGGTAAGGGATTTCGAAATTCTTTGATTAATTTAGATAGGTTTTGGTTCAAATAGTTTAGTATGGGCATGGGTAAGGTTAAATAGGATTAAATTCATGCTTTCATGTCCTAAGAATTGCCAATTTTGATATCTCATATTCATATGGGATTTTTGTGTTTGATGAAGGTGAAGGGAGGCAATTGGAGGTAGAGGAAAGACAATTTGACCAATTTCAAAGCTAAGGAATTAAGGTGGGTGATTTCTTAATAATTGAGTTAATAGGCTTATTAAAGTTTTTATAATAAATGCTAATTAATGCTTTCCAATGATGTAAGATTTTTGTATTAATTACTCTTTGTGATGATTTTAACTTGTATGAGATGTCTTTTGTATGTAAGTTCATGTTGGAAATATTTGTAAAATGGTTTGTTAAGTGAAAAAGATTCGAATATGTGATTTCGGCAATTATGTGAAAGGGAAATTTTGGAAGGGCCATTTGTGGCTAATACTTATAAACTGTGTGAATTATGTGATATGCATGTTTTTCTTTGGGTTTGTGGTGGTCCCTTAAGAGTCAGGCGCTCCTGTCTAACTATAGGCTTCGCCCACCTGCTCGCTAGTGGCATTGGAGCTCCTCACGGACTACCATAAGTTCACGGCTACACATGACCGCTTTGCGGAAATGTGTAGTACGTTCCATTTTGGATCCACCTGATTGAGCCCAAGTTTATTACATAAATTGGCTACACTTTTGCTATCCTTAATGTACTTTTTGAATCTTTAGTTGTGATTTTTTATGCTTTAGTTAGTCCCTTATATGAGCTCCCTTATATGCAAAATTGTCATAAATTGAAATTAATTCCATCATAAGTTTTCCAAGGACAATTGATACTGCAAATTGTTGTTTTATTTTGTAGGGGAAAAAGAAGAGTCAAAAACGTCTGAAGAGTTCACACACCGCGACGTGTTACAAGTAGACGCCGCGACGTGTGCAACCCAAGAAGGCTCGCTACGGCCTCAAACTCATCTCGCCGCGGCGAGGATACAAGGAACGTACGTCGCAGCATCTACAAAGCACCTTTCCACGACGAGGATTAAATGAAGCACGCCACGACACCAACAAGCACACACCGCGGTGAGAAGACCAAAAGAGCACGTCACGGCGCCTAAAATTCGTCTCGCCGCGGCAAGCAGATAAATACTCGGACTCTATTTGGAAACATCTCTCACTGTTTTGACCCAACCCGCGTCCATCATTTATAAACTTTACTATTTTTAGGTCAGAGAGGATGGATATACTTCGTAGACGTTTGGGAGGTAGAAAGAAGGCGATCATCTCTTTCATTCATCATTTCCCAGTTTTTATCATCCTCAACCATCACCACCGTTTCACAGTTTCATCGCCATCGTCAGTATCTTCTGCTACCATGGGTATCGTTCAATCTTTAGCAGTCGAGAGACAGTCCGGAGTTATGCGTAGCTAAATTACATTTCCTCTTGAAGATGTAGTAATGGCTTGAGTTCACCGGTTCTAAAAAGGGGAGTTGATCTTACATCGTCTAGTTTAATTACAGTGTTGTAAATTCCTGAGTTAGGGTTTACGGCTTGTATTTAAATTAGCTTGGTTATAGTTTAATCAAGTGTTGAACGATGTCTTGTGTTATGGATTGATTAATGTAGAAC
>JANIPM010000233.1:17824319-17834594 GCA_027478405.1 Erythroxylum cassinoides
CAATTTTATAGGGGGAGTTTAGGATGAATTTATCAAGATACGTTCGGAAGTAAGTGAAATAAGTTTGATTTGAGTTTCTTCTGTGATGAGGAATTCCTCCCTCATAGGTTTGCGCGTCCAGATGTCACGTAGGACGTCGGACACGTGACTCATCCGGGAGGGGTTCCAACACACTTAGCATCATTAAGATGTTTTCATTGTTTGAAAGCACAATTTAGTCAAAGACTTATAACATTATATCCCTAAAGTACTTAACAACTTTGTTGATCTATAAAAGAGCTACAAATATTCTTTAGATATCGAGAGTTATATGATTGAAAATTAGTTTTTCTATAATTCAATGAGCATATTGTAAACCTCTATTGTGACATTTTCTACTTCTTCAGCATGTCGTGTTACAATCTTATCCTTGTCATTTTATTCATGCTTCTATATGTTAATATCATTTCTACAAAAAAATTTCCAATTATAACTTTCCTTTTCCATTATTTCATTTAATGCTTCTCATTTCAGTATTTTGGTTAACTTCTAAACATTTTAGTGGTATGTTATTTATGTACCAAAGTCGTTACATCTTTTGACTTCTCAAAATGATCCCTCTTTTCTTAATATTTGGACCTTGGTCTTTCCTCAATTAAAATTTAGGCCTTATTTATTATTTATTTTTCTCAATCCAAAACTTCCTTAATTTTAAAATTAGCTTCCAAACTTCATTTCCATCTTTGATTCAACTAAACTTTTATAATGCCCAAAAAACCAAACTAACCTATAACAAAATAAAAAACAAGCAATAAAAATTAATTTTGATAATAATTTAACTAAAGGACTATAATACAAAAATAAGGTGGTTAAAAATTAATCAACATGCAAATATCAAATCTAGTAAGAAGAGGTAACACCCATATGAAACACTTAATGAAAACATAATTTATAAAAAAATTTAAATTTTGCAAATAGATTAAAATGCAAGAAAATATTTCGAATAAAATTAAGTGTGAGTTTACTTCAAATGACAATAGCATATATCAATATTAACCAATAAGGATTTTTAGAAAGCTTGAAGGAAAAATTATTTGGTACCTATATATTAAAACTAAATTGATCTAATTTTTTATAGGAATAATCTTTCTTGTAGATTTTGTTTTGCGCCTATTTCCCTCACTAACTCCATCTACTCATTTCTTAACTCGCTTTTAAGCGCAACTTTTGGTCGTAGAAGGAACAAGGAAGTATAGTAAAAGGATAAACATAAGGACAACAATCAAAATGACTCAATGCAACATCTTTCACTTAAAAAAGAAGAAAATATATTAGTCCCATATATTCAAAAAACAGTTGTGACCTATTGATAAATGTAATAAAAAAATTTAATAAGAACATTAATACAATGAAAGTCCCTCTGATATGCGAGATCTGCGGATGTTAAATAATACTTAGTCATACCCTTACCTAGTAGAGATATTATTTTAGACAGAAACACAAATCAATAATAATAAGGTTAAAACATACTTAATTTATAATCCTGTAAAAACTTTTCTAGAGCTATCAACTACAAGCTATTCAAATGCTCAATTTCTCGTGGCATCTATATAGTGCAGGAAAGAGAACTTTATGGTAACATGTCATAATTATTTAAATATTAAGAATGTCAACGTGATTTGATTCGACTTATTCAACATGACTACAATGTGTAGTTTAATTCTTTCCTAATCAAATAATCCAATTGAACATAAGGTATGAAATTCATATACATTCTATTTAAATTCAATTTTTTTTTTACTAATTAGTAACTGATATTTAAAAATATCATTTTTCAAATTTAATTCACTCTTATTAGAAATTTTCTTAAATCATTATTATTCAAGAATAGTGAAATATTCTCTATAATTACTTTAGGATAACAAATCTTTTATTAATTTACACAACAATCTATGTATAATTCGTATTATATCCAAATACTATCAATTAAGCCACTCTAAATAGAATAGGTCATAAGTAGTCATAACAATTCTTATATGTGATGCCTTAATGGTCTCAAGGTTAAGGATCAATTATATAATTATTATGATAAGAATATCCCATATATATAAGTAATGTTAATTTCAAGATCTTTATATCAAGTTAGTTTAGTGAATGTTTTTTTAATAAACATCCACATATTTATTCAAGTATCTTCGTATTTTAATCTATAAGATCTACTATTTCTTTCGTAAGAACAAAAAAGTATGTATGCTAATCTTTCTACTCTATTAATACCTAGTCTTATTAAAGCAACAATTTGTAATAATTTAAAGATAATTATTAAATGCAATACAATTGTGATAATTATGATCTCCTCATAATTTTATTTGAAAATATATTTATTTTACAAGTTTGTCTTATACATTAATTAAATACAAAAATACATATAAAATAAAAAATCAATAATATATTATATCAGAAAACTTAAATCCATTAATTACCTCTAAGGCATAAACCACGTCACATGCTCTGTTAACGACCCCTACTTCTGTTCATTCCATCAATTGTCAAACATTACCAAATTGGTTGCATCACCTGTTACAATAACTATCCAAAATCAGTGTTTTTTTCAAGTGCCCATTTTTATGCGTAACCTCCTAAATGTTAAGAATGCAATTTGGAGAGGCCCCCATTGCCAACTGGGATATCATATTAGCAATAATGAATTTCAAATTATTTTCAAAAGTTGTATAGACCTTTTCTTTGACAAAATCCAAACAAGAATTGAATGTTCGGTCAATTAAATATTAACATCTAAATTAAATTGATAAAATAGTCAATTTCAATATTAATGCATTGAAGCGTTTAAAAATTTTCAATATTTTCCAAATAAATTCGCACCCATTTTTATTTTCATTTTCATTTTCATTTACGTCTCTGTGTCTCTCTTCTTCACTACCCATAGGGTTTTGCATTGACCCGTAGTTATAAGCAACTGGGAATTTGTCAAGTAATGTTGCACTTTCACCATTAATAATAGAGTATTTGCCAATCATCTCAGAACTCTTGATCTATGAACATTCCATAATCGAGTTATGGTTTTGTCAGCTGATAAGTTTTGGTAGGAAGATTTACAAATAAATAATCAAAAAGTATGAAGTTGAATAAAATTGACAAATTTCTAACAAAGAGTGATTTCTATCAAATTAAAGTTTAAATTAAATATTTTTAATGTTAAAATTATTTTAAAACTAATTTAAATTTAATGATCATGTTACGTACGAACATTAAAATATAACGCTTTCTAAAAAAGTAATGTTTAATATTGCCTTTCGAATTTTAGCTTGTTCATATTGAATTTTGCATATTTGTTATAGATTAGCTGCTACTTGTTCGCACGCTTGAAAGATTTAGCATTAATGTTTAGAATCTCTCGTTTCTTCCATGAAATTTACTAGTGCAGAATATACATGTCCCTCTATGGACGGCAGAGAGGCAAGATAGATTACACACAAAAGAACAAGCAAGTTAGAATTGATCACACACAACACAAGCGTTATTTTAGATGTCTTGGAACCTTGAACAAAAAATACAAATGTTAATAGTTTATCTTTGTTAAAGTGGAGGGAGAGAAGAAAGAAGACTACAAATTTTAGTTATTGCAGCCTAACCCTCTTCTCCATACTCCTAGGTGATTGGTTTTGTGGTGCATTCAGCTGTTGACCCTTTCTTTTGCAGCTGTTCACAAACTCTGAAAAAGATGGAAGTGATGGCAGCTTCGTGCTCTGAGAAGCACTTTTTGACGGCGAAGTTCTGACAGACCTTCCCGATGAAATGCTGCACGAGATGTCAGCGTTTGAGGTTTTAGGTGGCCTCTGCTCCATGGATGTCTCAGCAGGTTCCTCTTTGGACATAACATTCCCGGTAGGGGAAGGGGTGTCAATGGCAAGCCGGGCTCTTAGCTCGGTGGAGTTTGTCGTTGATAGCCACCTCACTGTACTTGCCAATTGAGAAATGTAAAATGTTTTGCCGCTCTTCCCATACTTCTTGTAGCACTCACTTTCAAGAAGGGAGGCTGATGTCTCAAAGTCCACACTGCAACAGGGAATTTAAGCAAGTTTAAGTCTACCCGAATTGTCTTTTCATATTTTCAAAAAGGGTTCAGAGAAATTATGCACTCTCAACGAGTAGGCTTGTTTATTATACAAGACAGAGCTCAAGGACATGAATCTTAAAGAGTCGACCTCTGAAATTTTGACTTGCATACAATCACAGAACAAATAGAGTGACTCGGGGGTGATAAACGCACCTCAAGTTACCAAGTCGTTGCTGAGCCTGCTTTAGAGCATTTAGTAATCTTTGTTTGCTTCCTTCCCTCAAGGTTTGAGTGACGGCATTCTTATCCAGTTTCTTGTCCTGTCAACAGGTCAAAGCTAAGCATTAGATGGAGGATAACATTTTAAATTAGCAAACTGTTCCAATAACTAGGGTCATTTTTGTAGATTGAACTCAAAATGGTAGGAAGATATGATAATGATAATTGCCAGCCTTTCACTTGAGATGTCCATAAATCTCTGCTTACAAGATTAAATCATGAATAAGAGACTATTTTTAATCTATAGCAAAATAAAGTGGCGGGAAGAGGAAAATATAAGACTTCGAGATGGACCTGTTTATCAGCATTTTGTTTATGATAGTAACTTTTTTCTGCATGCTCCAATAACTCAATCTTTGCACTGATTCCCAATTTTTTTGATAACCTTGATCTGGATAGGTTTGTGACACCTTCTTCATCCTCTGGCAAATGGAAGACTCAACAAAAGAGAACAACAAACAAGAAATTATCCGAGTCTGGAACCCCATCCTCCAGGTCAAAGCCTAGCAGATGGTGAATTCCATAAATGATGCAAATTGTAAAATGATTCACCATCAGTTTCAGAAATATCTTCCTCAGAACAACTGGCTTCATCATCTCGATTCCAGAACTCTGAGGACTGCTCTCTATCAGTCATATCCTTGGAGCTGAATAGAAGCACAAAAGGATCAGCATATAGAACATCATGGAACATAGAACTCAAAGACTGAACCAAGTTGGAGCAAAGTCAACACAAAAATATGAAATTAGAAGAGTGCAGATTTCGCTCTGGGCACCAGCAGCAAGGCAGAGATGGTAAAAAATATTTAAACTGAATAAGAAACAAGAAAATTTCAAAATGCATAGGCAATCTTCTGGACTCATGTACACTGAAGCTAGAATGATGTGTGAGAATGTCTAATTAGAATAATCAGAAGAGACCTGTTTATTAATACTTGAGAAAGATTACATCTCTGATGGACAGCATAAGTTGCTTTGAGCTCCTCCAGACGCTTGACAATTAGATTTGGATTTTTGCATGCATCACATGATTTATTGCATAGAGATGGGGATACCTGATTTGGGCAATGTGAAGAAGCCAGATTGAATGTTTATAGAAAATAGACAGTAGAATAGTAGAGATTAAAAAAATTACAATGAATCTGATTACCTCTTCTTTGTACAAAGAAGACACTAGAATAGTATAGATAAAAAATTACAATGAATCCAATTACCTCTTCTTTGTAGAAAAAAGACAGTAGAATAGTAGAGACAAAAAAATTACAATCGATCCGATTACCTCTTCCCCAAAACTCTCAAGTATCTTTTTCCTCCGGCAACCAGAACCCTCACAGTACTCAACCATCTGATATTGAAGGTATTCTATGTTAACATGATTCAACAAATAATTCGCCTTACAGAAGTTGAATGACAAACACCTGACTGAAATCTGATAAACACTTCTCTGACATTCGACCTGGAGAACTCGAGGATTGCAATTTTTTGCTCTCAGAATTCCTTAGAATAAATTCCTGACATATCATTTCAAAGTGATCAAGTTAAATTATCTTTTAATACCCTATACAGATATATGCACCATAAAAGTGATCAGCAGGGGAGAATACCATTCTTTTGCGATCATCAACTCCATAGTATAAAAGACTTTTGGATGGCAATTGATCGCGGCCAGCTCTTCCAGACTCTTGATAAAAGGCTTCCATTGATTTTGGAATATTAAAGTGGCAAACTATTCTGACATCCTTTCTATCTATACCCTACATAAAATTGATGAGTGAATTAGGAAACAAGACATGAAGTTACATTGTGGAAACTCCAGTACACACGAAATCGATATATTTGTAACGTACCATCCTGACAAAATGTCATCATCTCAATTAATGAGAGTGCACCAAAGTACCTCCAAGAGAAAAGAAAGCAAGGGAAAGAAAATCATCACAAGCTAACCGTCAAACTTGAAGGATCAGAATGTAGAAAATTAAAAGAAGAGTTTTCCTTTGGGTGGAAAATAAATGAGAGATTAACTTGTAGCCTTAAATGTGATAGTTCAATATGCAAATAGAAAGCAGTCCTTAATAACAGGAAGTCCTCATCTGAATTGCTGCAACTTTGAGGCCTTTCTTAGTCAAAGCTTGAAGTTAAGCAATTGATCATACCCAAAAGCCACGGTGGCCACAACGACTTGTATTTTAGAAGAAATCCAATCATTTAGAACAGAACTTCTCATCTTATTGTTTAACCCTGCATGGTAAGCTGAATATGATACAGGGTTAAAAAAGAAGCTTATAAAGCAGAATCATGTAGTGGAGAAAAACAGATCAAACGAGCAAACAAAATTTTCTCAAGATAGTTCGATACCAGCAGATGAAATTCCATTCTTTGAAAGATAAGCAGACAAGCCATCACAGGTTGTTCGTTCAAGGCAGTAAACAATTGCACAGACATTGCTACTAGATTTGAGAACAGAGGACAAATCAGCAAAAGCATCATCCAGAAGATCTTTGTACCTAACTGCATTATCAGGAAATCCACTCAGATGCACAAACACCAGTGAAAATTGGTGCAGCTACGTTTGAAATATAAAAGGGGAGTCTCAGGCCACTAAATAAAAGGTCTAAAGTTAAATGTGAAATTTTAGGCGCTTCAAATGTGCTGTCAATTTTTCTACCATATTTCAGTTGGTTAATGGGTTTTTCCCATAGAAGTTAAACCTAAGAACATCTCATGATCAGTTTCATTAACATTTTTCGTAGACCAATTATCCCCAAACACAAAGGGATGAATTCTACACATAGACAGATTAAGTTTACATGGAAGAAGCCAAAGCTTCTTTGGATAAACACCTTACCTTCATAATAAATATTTGGACGATTGAAAGAAGATTTCAGAACTAAAGGATCTTGCAAGCACAAGGAATTTATGATGTCCTTCTGAACTCTGCATATTAAAAGAGCAAGTAAAAATGGCTATGGTTCTCTGGTGTTTTTAATAAAGAAATACTCTAATGCTATGAGCTAAAGGATCTGAAAAATCGAAGGGGGTAGTAGTTTTGCAAACTTTCCAATTTTACCGTGGACGTCTTTAGTATAAATGAAAACAAAAGCAATCAAAAACAAAGATATAAAATGCACTAGAAATTTGGTAACGCAGTTCGGCACACCTTGGCTACGTTTGCAGGGCCCTCACCCATCTTAATACCTTCACCAAAGTTTTGACGATATCACAGATTTAGACCCTTGATGAATAGTCTACAGAGTATCCCACACTTCTTTAACTGATTCACATGCTAATATCATTGAGAAGCGTCCTTTGTTAATAGAACTGAAAATTGCGTGCAATGCTTGTGAGTTTCCAATTGCTCTTTCTTCTTCAGCTCTTGTCCATTCATATGGATCTTTTAGAACCGACACTCCCTTATCGTCAGTAATCATTGAATGTGTCCAACGATGTAATACCAAGTTCCATGCTCTTGTTCCCTATGCCTGAATAAAGACTCTTATCTGTGATTTCTATGCAGGATAATTGGAACCGTCCAACAACGGTGGCCTGATAATTGATACTCCTTCTCTTATGGCTATAATTGCGAAACCCGAATCTGTACCAACTTGCTACCAAATTCTGACTCGGTGACCTTTCTCTGATACCAATTGAAAAACCGAAGGAGGTAGTAGTTTCATAAACTTTCCAATTTTACCATGGACGTCTCTAGCACAAACGAAAATAAAAGCAATAAAAAACGAAATAATAAAATGCACCAAAAATTTGATAATGCAGTTCGGCACACCTTGCTTAGATGTGCAGGGCTCTCATCTAGCTTAATACTTTCACCGAAGTACAATAGATTTACCCAAGGGTTTACTGAGTTGACACACTCAACCCTCGACAGTATCTCTCAACCTCACTTTTCATGAAAGAATTTCACACCCAATAGTACGACCGCCTCGTACTAACCTCAACAAAGGATTTTCTCAATCAATCTTTTAACGAAAGAACAATAAACAAATAACTCAAGTGATCAATAAACTAAGAACAAAACAATAATACACTTGAGATAAAAGAGAAGAACAACTTTTTGAAAGGTTCAAATCCACTGAAATAAATCTGGAAGTCATTCACACACCATTAGTCCAACCGTAAGCCACTCCACAAGGATGACAGTCCAACGTGAGCAATGTTGGACCCTGATTTTTAAGTAGAATTTAGAAATAATAATTGAAAAGAAATGAGTGTTATTATGCATATGGTTAGGTATAAAGGCATTTATACTTAAAGGAAATTGATAAGAAAAGAATGATTTTGATTTTGATACCTTCGGGTTTTGAGTAGATTGGTATGGTTTATGAAATTTAAAGTGAATGAGTTGACTGAACTGGGAGTTGAAAATCAAGAAATAAAGAAAGAAAGTGAGAGAATTTAAAAAATTAATAAAGTTGACTTTTGGAGATAGAAAGTTTGACTTGAGAGTTGACTTTTTGATTTTGGCAGAATTTTAGAAAATGATTTACATGAAACTTGTAGCTCCTGTTGAGAGTTTTCTATCGTCATAAAGTTTACTATTTTTCGATATCGGGAGTAAAAGTTATGGTCAGTCAAAGTTAAGGTTCTTTCACTTTGACTTTGAAAATGTTTTTAAGTGTAGTCTTGTGTAAGCAGTGCTTTGAGGCAAATCGCCGGATTGATGTAATCTGAATTGAGTGAAGTGGTCTTCATGAAAATTATAGAAAAATTTTCAAGCTTTACAATGATGTATAATATGCAATTAGAGGATGTGAAAATAGAAAGATATGAATTTTGGAAGTTTTGATGTGTTATAGGTTGACCTATGCTATGACAGAAACTTTGACTGAGAAATTGACCTAGTTAGAGGTTTAATTAGCTTTTAAGTTCTTCATAAAGTTGAAGATTTTGATTTGATCTTTATTTTAATATAAAGTATAGAATTTTTGGATCATGGAATAAGAAATGATTTTGGGAAGTTTCTGTTATTATTTAAGAATGATTATTAGACGACAAAACGTTTGATTGGAAAATTGACTTCCTTATAGGTCTAATTTAATTTTCTGTCCTTCATGGAAGTTGTAGAGCTTCCTTTAAGCTTTCCATAGAGACCAAATTTGTCAAATTTGGAGTTTGGAATCAAGAGATATGACTTTTGAAAAATTCGGATATATATATATATTAAAAAAAGAATTTTTCGAAAGTTCTCTCACGAGGGCAATGTATCACCCTCGCGAGAAGGTTCTTTTTATTCAATTATTATTATATCTTTTTAATAATTTAATTATTATTTCTATCTTATAGGAAATATGACATTTTCCTATTCTTTTGCTCATATCTTTTCCGTCCGACATCCGATTGACATGGTTTTCAAAGCGTTGGATTCCTAAGACAATGAATTTCATTTTTATGAGAAATTTGTGAATTTTTTAGATTAAATTAATGGTGATTAATTTAATCAAACTGAGTTGATTAATTTTCTGAATATGGTTCGGTATTTTGTAAAATTTGGGATCTGTGGAGATCTGATTGAGGTGATTCATGTGGAAAAATAAAATTAAGACATGGGGCTACAAATCATATGAAGAAATTAAATGTCAATTTTGCCCCTAAGACTTCCAATTTCTGAATGGAAGTTCGGATTAGTGTGCAGTTTTGGTTTAGGAACATCTGAAAGTATTTTGGGCATAACTTCTGCTATGGTAATCGAAATGAGGCGATTCTTGTTTTGAATTAAACTAGAGACATAAGGCTACAATTTTTATGAAGACACTGAGTTTCAATTTTGTGATTAAGAAGGTCAATTTCTGGAAGGAAATAACGTGCTGGAAAATGTGTTAGAATATGAACAACCCGAAATGTTTTGCGCATAACTTTTGATGTAGTGCTCCGAATTGGATGATTCTTGTGGCATTATGAAATTAAGACATAGAGGAACATTTCTC
>JANIPM010000233.1:17845914-17856372 GCA_027478405.1 Erythroxylum cassinoides
TAATTTATAATTAGCATATAACATACTCTTAATTGGTTAGATAAACAAAATAATTAAACTTAATAAATTTCACCAATGTGATGTGAAAGATCATACCTGCAGTGTTTGTAGAAGAAGAGCCCACATTGAGAAGAATAGTCTGATTTACTGGTGTTTGATAATCAGAAGCCGGAAGCATCTCTTGAGAAGTTGATGGAGAACTAATATTGCGTTATATATTCAAAAGTTGTTCATACTTATCTCTAGGATGAGTAGTAGGCATAGATGTGACATCTCTTGGTGTTAGAGTAGGTTCACAAGGTGCAGGTGTGTGATCTTGTGGCTGTGTACGAGCAGATGGCTCATTAGCTACACTTCCAAAACACTGATGGTACCACGACTGCAGTTGTGTCGATACTAAGCTGCTTGGTATAGCCTTATTATTCTTCTTAGGTAGAACAGGTCCCATGTGAATCACCTACAAAGAGTGATAGAGCAAAGGAAAAAGTAGGTTCAGAGAGAAACTAGTAGAATAAGTACCTAATCAATTAAGAAAACTAGTAGTCCAAGTATTTAGAGTATAATAAAGCAACCTGATACGACAAATGCATAAATTTATAAAGGAAACAACTCATTGACTGTAATTGACTAATAAGAAGCTAATGATCAAGAATACTATTTTATAAAACAAACTGACTCTTGCTGGAATTGTTGAAAGTAGAATGAGAAAAGAGTATTGTAGGTCACTTAGTTATTTTCCATCTTAGTGGCAGATCATCACAAAGCATGACTGTCATCTTAATGGTAGAGAAATAGTCTTATATGATTTTAATGTACTGATAGTTTGTTCGACTTTTATCTTATATCAGATAATTCACCTCAAAG
The DNA here is from genome assembly GCA_027478405.1 of Erythroxylum cassinoides. Taxonomy (NCBI): domain Eukaryota; kingdom Viridiplantae; phylum Streptophyta; class Magnoliopsida; order Malpighiales; family Erythroxylaceae; genus Erythroxylum; species Erythroxylum cassinoides. The sequence goes on from JANIPM010000233.1 coordinate 17,846,779, forward strand.
TTTATATGTTGTCTCTAAATCAGTATATATGCATCTCACTCATATATGCACAAAATAATGCATATAAAAAAATTTCTTATAGAACTTAGATAAGGGATTTAGCTAATTCAATCAATATGATTTACATGTTATTAAGCGACTTTAACTCTCTAATAAATTTGGAAGAAGAGGAAGGCTTGAGAGTAGTTTGCAATCCATAATAGAGCTTGGTAAATGTCTTGGTGATGCTCAACTAACTGATATCCCATCGAGCAGTTGCTTCTAAGCCTGGAATAACAAACAAAACGATCCTCATCTAATTATGAAGAAGTTAGACATAAGTGTCACCAACTTGAGGTGGATGTTTGTTTTTCAAAATTGTTTCTATAAGTTCTTAAACAATTATCTATTTGATCATATACCCATTTTAACCTCAACAAAAGAAATTACATCCAATTTTCCCTTCATATTCAATAACTTCCTTTTGGAGTTTGCAAGTTTTGAAAAAGGAATCTAGAAAGCTCTAAGTTCCAATATCAAGGGAACCAAACAATATCTTCTTATAAGGAGGTTGCACATTATCAGACAAGAAATTAAGAAACTCTTTAAAAATAATATTGGCAACACACACAATCTAGTCAATACGACTAAGAAAGATTTGGAGAATATCTAGCAAGTTATGTATTTCAATCCTGAATCTTAGATTCTACAATTTAAAGAAAGAGAAGCTGTAACATCCCGTTACCCATGTTGCAGCTAAAATAGAATATATGAGAGATTATTGAGAGATTAGAAAATGCATTTCATGTTCATGCATAATATGACATGCAAATACACATGAATAGTAAAATTTTGCATATGAAAATGACTGTACATGCATTCATTGACATTTCAGGTATAATTTTTTATGAATGTGATTTTTACTGAGAATTGTGGTTTGTATGTGTTGAAAATTAATTTGGAGAGTGTATTTGCAGATTTAGAATTTTTGAGATTTTTGGAGAAATTTTTGGAATTTTTTTGGGTATTATTGGATTAGGAAAATTGCCAAGTGAAAAAATTATAATAAATCGTAGTATAAATTACTGTCCAATGACAATGGAAATTTTAATAAATGACTTTAAGATTTATTCACAAGTGCCATTGAAAATTTGGTTGACAATTGGAGTAGAAATTGAAATTGAATGGATTAGTTAGATGAAAGAACCTTGTTTTAATGCTTTAGAAATTGGAGCAAATGACACATGTCTTAAGTTGGCTTTTTTAAATTAAAAGACCCCCTTGTTGTCTTTCACGATGCTTCTTTCTAAAAACGGGGTATTGGTGTTTTGACTTTGGTTCTCTTCTCTCCTTCGTGGCTTTTCTTCTCTTCTTCTTCTTGATTTTTATTCTTTAAATCTTCACCCACGTTGAATTCTCATCTCCCATTTGCTACTCCTTCTCTTTGCTCTCTCTTTCATTCTCACCAAAAATCCTAACTCTCCAACCCTAAAGATGGTGATGATTGTGGATTGTGCTTGAAGTTAGGTATTTTAGATTTTCTTGAAGAGTTTGAAGAATTGGTAGCTAAATCGAGTAAGTCATATTTTAATTTTATGGGTAATGTTAAATGGAGCATTTATGATGATAGTTAGAGGTTAATGCATGAAATGGTGCTTTGTGTATGTATGTGTCGTGGATGATGAAGAGTTGTGAATTTTTAGCTTATACATATATGTTTGATGAGTAATGAGCTATATTTTGTTTCATATAAATGCTAAATACTAGGTTATTAGTTTTTTTTTATGGATGATTGATGTTGTATATGAAGAGTAAGAAACTATGGTTTATGCTACACATGTTTGTAAGATAGATTGGTTGTGAAAGGGATGTTTTAATGAGAATTGGGAGTTGATGAATAGATACATGAACATATCTTGTTTTTGGGTTAATGATCAAATTTAGGTCATGCTTTGTTGGTGAATGATATTGAGATGAAATGGAGTTGAAAATGGGGAGTGAATGAAGTAGAAAATGGTGATCTTTGTAAAAGTTATGTTAGGTGTTAAATCTGAAAATTTTGAAGATGGTTGGTTGGAAAAATGTCCATTGAGTATGCCTTAGTCTTTTAGCTATAACTTTTTCTATAGTTATCCAAATGATATTATTCTTAATTTAGATTAAACTAGAGACGTATAGCTACATTTGTTATGAGAAGTCGAGTTCAAATTCTATTTAGAAGAGTTTCAAAATCTGATTTGAAGTTGAAAAATTGGGTTTACGTTTGTGAAAGCTCACCACGGCAAACTCCTTGCTTTGCCATGGAGAACTTGAAGGATATTAGTGAGGATTTCTTTCAGCTAAAGTTCATCGCGGAGAACTTTGGGTTTCGCCACGATAAACTTGTAAAATTTTCGTGAGAATTCCTCTACGGAGAAGTTCGCAGCTGCGAATTTTTTCTACACTGAACATGTTTCATTATTTTGGGCATATCTTCTTCTGTAGTTATTAAAATGGACTGATTTTTTATTTGGCGTAAATTAGAGAATAGGTATACAAATAATCTGAAGAAACCAAATTTTGAATCAGACTCTAAGAGTTTCAATTGCTGGGTGAAAGTTGAGTATAGGGTGTTGTCTCTGAATAAAAGTAGTCCGAAAATATTTCGAGTATAACTTTCACATTACAAAGCCGAATTCAGTGATTTTAGTGTCAATAGAAACACAAGACATAGAGGAACACATTTCTATAAGAGAGTATGACCAAATTTTATCAGTTTCACTTTCTAATTGAATGCGAATAGTAGACCGAAAGTGTGTCATGGAAAAATCTGAAGGGATTCAATGAGAAATGAAATGCGATTTTAATGGTTTTAGTGAGGCATACACCTAAGTATAAATATTACTTAGATGAGTTTTGGATATAAGACTGATAATGTGATGAGAATAAGGGAAAGATAGTCAGAATTGTCATGAGCATGCATGATACATATTTTATATACACACTTGTGCATAAGGGAATACTGATAATTGTGCAATTATTAATGTGTGTGCATCGTGTGTTTGGAATATTGATGTGCAGGATAAACATCTGCATTCAAACGTTTCCAAATCATTGAAGCTAGTGCTAATATGGAGTGCACTATGAGTAGACCTAGATGGTCTCATTTCATTGTTTGTTTTGTTTGAATTCTTATATTGATTGACTACTAAATGATGTTATGATTGTGTTGATTTTCGGACAAAAGGTCCAATGATTGTGATGTTGATTGGGATATTAAAGTGTTACTTGTATGTGGATGAGATGAAATAAGTGTGCATAGTATGATTGTTAAATGCCAGACCACGATCCAATGACAAATGTATTTTGAATGTGCATTTTCATATGAATGAAAGTGTGATTCTCAACTTTAATGTTGAATCCAGGACTAAGGTCCAATGATATGTGAATGTGAGTGAATGGAAATATGCAAATGTAATTGATGCATTCTATTTTATGAATGCATGAAATATATTGACAATTGTGACCAGAGTAGCTACCGATCAAAGCTTAAAACTCAACGTGTGAAAAAGAGCCTCGAGCTAAAAAATGATTCAGAGCCTCAGGCTCAATATTTAATGAGCCCTATATGGGACAGTTATCAATGAGCTCTTTATGGGACAGTTTGGGCACTCGGTCACAACAAAGTAATAAATGGAAAGTGGGTCTCATGTACACTGCATATGCATAATATGAATGATTATATTGCATGGAATGTGAAACGTGAAATGATGTGAATGTGGATTATGTGTTATGTGACTGGGTGAGCCATCGATGATGATCACTTATTGAGTTCGCAAAACTCACCCAAAATTTGCAAATATTTTTCAGGATCAGAGGAATACCCTGTTAGGCAAACGGGAGTATACCTACAGTATACAAGTACAGGATAGGGATCGGGATCAGTTTGCATCTACATTGTACTTCTTTATTTTCGTATTGAATTCTGTTTATTCTGAAATTTTTGTATCGAATAATGTATTTAGAAAATTTTGCACAATGTGTATACAAATATATTTATGTTGTAATGTAAAGACATTATGATCAAAGTGTTTTGTTTTTGTAATGGGTCTCAATTGGCTATTGAAATCTTATTGATTGTATTGTCTTGATTGAAAATGTTTATGAATGAAAGCGGGCCCGAATTGGTTATTATTTTTGCATATGTTTATTGTTGTTTCAAAAAAAAATTATACCAAATTTTGAATGATCAAGTGTTCTAGCACGTCACTTTTGCGGGACACAAACTCGGATATCCCTCAGGATGTTGGGCACGTGTCTTGCGGGAGTGGGGTGCTACACTTCATGTTTTTGGGTGCCTATGTTTTGCTTACAACATTCATAAAAGAGATAAATTTGATGCTCACTCTAACCTCGAAATTTTTCTCAGCTATCCTTTTGGTCAAAAGGGATATCGCATTTATGATATTAACTCAAATAAGTTTTTTACCAGCCCAGATGTTCAATTCTTTGAGACTATTTTTCCTTTCGAGTCTATCCCAAAACCTCCCTCTAATCCCAATCAAGTTTTTCCTTTACCATCCAATGACATTTCTTTAGAATCATACATTCTTTTGCAACATCAAGATCCACATCAAAATAGCTCACCTGACAACTCCACCTTCCAATAGTCCTTCCTAACACCAACCTCACCATCCCATGATACCACCTTAGATGAATCCATAACCATTCCTCCTCGTCGATCTACTCGCCCCCATAAACCACCATCATACTTAATGGATTTTCATTGCGCAAATGCCACGACCTCAGAGTTCCCCTAAAACCAAGATTCTCCCTCGATGACACCCTTATTAGGTACGCATTTTCCTCTTTCAAAGGACTTAACTTATGGCAAATTCTCTTCAACTCGTCGTTCCTTTTTAGCTGCTATCACTAACATTATAGAACCTAAAACTTTCTCACAAGCTGTCAAATGACCACAATGGAGGGATGCTATGGCCAAGGAAATTTAAGCCCTTGAAATCAACAATACATGGACCATAAAAAACTTACCAACTGGAAAAAATCCCATTGGATGTAAGTGGGTATACAAAGTCAAATACAAATCAGATGGCACAATTGAGTGATACAAAGCTCGTCTAGTTGCAAAAGGATGCACTCAACAAGAAGGAATTGACTTTCATGAGATCTTCGCGCCAGTTGCCAAACTAGTAACAGTACGTTGTCTGCTAGTTATTATTGCAATAAAAGGATGGAATTTTCACCAATTGGATGTCCATAATGCCTTTTTACATAGGGACCTTTCTGAAGAGGTATACATGACCATTCCACCTGGATTCTCTCGTCAGGAGGAGAACCAAGTTTGTAAGTTGAATAAGTCCCTTTATGGACTTAAACAAGCTAGCCGAAATTGGTTCCAAAAATTTGTCGAAGCACTTCTAAACGTTGGTTTCACTCAATCTAAGGTAGGCCATTCCCTATTCTTTCGCACACAAGGTAATGCTCAACTTTTCATTTTAGTACATGTAGTTGATATTGTTATTACAGGCACTAACAATGCAGGTGTTGAGAATCTAAAGGCTTATCTTAATACCAAATTCAATATCAAAGACTTAGGCTCCTTGAAATATTTTTTGGGCATCGAAGTCGCACGCTCATCTCAAGGTATATGTCTTTCTCAAATAAAATATACGTTAGAAATTCTTGAGGATTTCGAGCTATTAGGAGCTCGTACGGTTGACTTTCCAATGGAGCAACACCTAAAGCTCACAAACCCAGATGGCACTCCACTTGATTATCCTTCTCGTTATCATCGTCTAGTTGGACGCTTAATGTACTTGATAATAACATGCCCAGACATTGTCTATTGTTTGCAAATTCTAAGTCAGTTTATGAATGAGCCATGACAACCACACATGGATGCTACCACTCGATTGCTTCGGTATCTTAAAGGGACTGCAGGCCAAGGCCTTTTATTATCTGCTTCTAGCTCTCTCCAACTCATTGCCTATTGTGACTCGGATTGGGCAAGCTGTCTAATAACTAGCCTTTCTACCACCGGTTATTATGTCTTCCTTGGCTCCTCTCCTATCTCATGGAAAAGCAAGAAACAGGTCACCATCTCTTGATCATTTGTTGAAGCTGAATATCACGCCATGGCCCAAACCACATGCGAGATTCAATGGCTAAAATATCTCCTTCATGACCTTGGTGTTGATCACCCACAAACTGCAACATTATTCTGCGACAACCAAGCAACCTTACACATCACAGCTAACCTATTTTTTCACGAGCGTACTAAACATATCGAGCTAGACTGTTATCTTATACGTGAAAAGATACAAGTTGGTTTGATTGTTCCTTCGTTTGTCCCTTCATCTTCTTAACTTTTCGACATTTTCACTAAACCTCTTGTCAAAGAAGCATTCCTTCGAATCATTAGCAAGTTGGGCGTGTCGAACCTACACTTTCCAACTTGAGGGGGAGTGATAAGATTCCTAAGGAATCGCGGCCATTATCGGCTTCCCTTGTATGAAAGTCAAATACATATCTCCAACGATCATTAGCTTAGACATAGGATTTTTCCATGTATAGCATATTCAATCATGTATATATTCAACGTTCATTAGCCTAATGTATGCAAAAAATGCTCACATGTCATAAAAATAGTCAACAAAAATAAAGCATAAAGTAGAAGACTACCCTAAGTTGTAAGCATCTGAAATGATAAACTATGGTGTCGGTGGACATGGAGGCATCATATGAGACTTAACAGAATTGTCTCTTTTGTTTCTTAATCTATCTCATCCTTTGGCTACTCAAACATGTTTTCAAAGTGTGAATAGAAAACTACCGAAAAATATTAAAGACAACCTAATAATAAATAAAATAAAATGAAAGTAAAGCAACTAAAAATAAGTAATAAAAAGGAAGGACAAATAAATAGCACATCAATACAATTCTAGTAGGTATTGGTGGTTGGAGCTGCATATAATGGTTGGCTGGGGCATTTACAATTGTTGGGAGACAAGACTTGGGCTGGATGTTGAAAAAGAAACAGAACACATTAGGTTTTTTAATTAAAAAATGAAATTTTATTTTTTAAAAATTTGTTTTATTTAATCGTATTTATTTAATAAAAAATATATCTTTTTTTAAACCAAACAGACTATTAACATATAAAGGTGTGATCACACCTTATGAATATTAGTATATGGAATTTCATGGGTTCCATTCTAGAAAACTAAATCGCATAAGGCATGATCACGCCTTATGAGATTTAGTATTATGGAATTTTGAGTCTTTGATGCTGACAACTAAATTACATAAGGTGTAATCACACCTTATGAAATTTTGTATTTTGTAATTTTAAGACCTATTTCTCCATTAAGCCAATAAACTAAAATTTCAAAAACAAGCAAATGAAAACGATATATAACTAAAAAACTAATAAAAACTAGTATATTTTGGGTTACCTCCTAAAAAGTGCAATTGTCTAACATCGTTATCCTTGATGAGGCTTTTTCTTCCCAAACTTTTACGTAATTGCAGTTTTGTACTCCTTAAGAAATGCTACTAGCACTTCCTCTTGCCTTATGGTCAACCTTTTTAGATGATCATAGGTAATAACTCTTCTTCACCGAAATAGACATATTTTAGGTTATCAGGTAAGGCTTTTAATTTTATCTTCAAGGCTTGCAAAATAGAACCTGGCATTTTCTTATGAGTTATAGTAAGTTCAACATTTAAAATTTCCAAATATATTATCATTGCTGATAATTCTATCACTTCACAAGTTTCATTAACTTACTTGTTCACTCCTAATATAGCCTTACACTCCAACTTATTTTCAACACTTTCTTCTTAAAACATGTCTTACACAAATGAATCCATATTATCTATATGATAAATGGATTGAAAATCATTAGGGTACTTCGTTGCTTCAAAAATATTGAACTTTACTATCTCTCCATCAAACTCAACGAAAAGAGTACCCTTATCTACATCGATTTTCGTCTTGGTCGTCTTCATAAACAACCTTCCGAACACAATCGAAGCTGAATGTTCAATGCTATCTCCATCCATTTTCAAAATTTAAACATTAGCTGGAAATATCAAATTGTTAACTTGAATTAAAACATCCTTAATAATACCAATAAGATACATATATTAATGATCAACTGGTTGAATAATCACATTAGTTTCTTACAAAAAATTTAGAGTTAAAGCTCAGTAAATTGAGTATGACATGACATTAATAGATGTACCTAATTTGTCTAGCATGATATGTTTAATTTTCTTATCACCAATAATGGTAGCATAAACATACCTAGATCTTTGTATTTTTCTGGTAATTTTCTCTTTGTCACAGCTGATACATTCTTACCCAAAATGATTATCTCCTTGTCCTTCAACTTCCTTTTATTTGTGCACAGTTCTTTCAAGAACTCTGCCTATTTTGAAACTTGCTTAATGGCTTCTAAAAGTGGTATATTGATTTCCACCTTTCTGAAGGTTTCTAGGAAGTTCTTTGATGTTCTTTTTCTTTTTATCTAGCCAATCTGCTAGGAAAAGGAGATAAACATGCATTAATTGATATCGATGACGATAAATAATCTTTTACCTTTATTGATTTTTAAGTTAGAAGTTCATCTTTCTTTTCTCCTTCATCATTCTTTCCTACCTCCATTAGTAAGGAGATTTAGATTGAATTTTCTTACTACTTCTCAAAGTCATTACACTCACATTCTCCTTAGGATTTACTACTATTTGGGAAGGTAATTTTCCTAATATTTGCACTCCAATTTACTAACATAGGTGGCTAATTGAGTGATCTAATTTCTTAATTTCTGAAGGCTTGATCTTGTTTCTTGTTGAAATTGTTGAGTATTAGTAGCAAGTGCCTTAATAGTTACATCCAAAGATATACCTGAATTTGAATATTGAGGTTGAGCATATGTAAGGACTTGAGGTTGTTTATTTAAATTGGGAGGCTGAAATAGTTGTTGCCCTCTTTGATTTCCATAGCTCAAGTTTGAATGATCCTTCCATCCTAGGCTATTGTGATTGGAATAAGGTTCATATTTTTGATAAGGTTGACTAGGAAAGCCTCCTATTGCGTTAGCTTCTTGAAGGTAGTCTTGTTGTAATGTAGGGCACAAATCCATAGGATGTCCAGAGAATAAGCATATTTTGCACACTATTGCTAATTGGAATTGACTTACAATCATTTGATGAACTAGAGCAGTTAAATTTGAAAATTTATTCTCAAGGTTCATGTTACTTACCTCACTCACGTATTTAACAACTCCATTTATCCGTATCCCAAGCTGTTGAGAATTTTTGCCATAATTGATATCAATTGCCTAGCCACTTTAGATGTTTTATTTACCAAAGCTCCTCCAATAGTTGCATCATCCATATTTTGATTTATTGACAATAGTCCTTCATAGAACCACTAAATCACTATAACAAAAATGGCATATGGTAATAGTTGATAAGTGCTATTAAATATAAATGTCAAGTTTAATATGACATTTATTGATAGCTATAAATACGCTTATATTACATTTTATAAATGCTATAAATTAGTTATTTGTAACATTTTTAAAATGTTATATATTAACTTTTTTTAAT
>JANIPM010000233.1:17958018-17970043 GCA_027478405.1 Erythroxylum cassinoides
TTTTTTAATATATACAAATCAAAATCTTGACTTATTATTATTAAAGTAATTTTGATTTGGAGCGTTCGCAAAAATATGCTCTTTATATTTTTTATTTAGAAATTATATTTTTAAATGCTATACAACCCGATGGATATCTAAAAACCCGAACAATCCAATGGATATGGATATGGGTAGTAAATAGTAAAAACCGAGGGATATGGATATAGATTGAGTCATAAAAAATAGATATGGATATGGGTTGAGTAATACCCAAACTGAACCCTACCCATTGCCATCCCTAGCTATGGATATGGATCTTGGTAAGGACTACATGGTATGGTTTATGATGGGGGATCTTCCTTCCAAATTTGATTCGATTAGATCAAGCTACAATGCTTAGAAAGAGAAATGGACTGTTGAGGAGATGACTAATATTCTTACTAAAGAAGAGGATGGTATGAAAAAAGCAAGGGCATGAAGCATCTCCATGATGACAAACCACAACAATTTTCAAAAGAGAAAGTTCATCTCTAATAGCTCAAGAGATAAAAAGCCTTTCAAGAAGAAAGCTATTAGTCATAAAGGAAATGGACAAGCGGGCTATCTTCTACTAGTCAAAAGAATAAATTTTTCAAAAGGAAGTGCAACTTTTGTCACAACTTTGGGCAAAGAAAGCTAATTGTTGAAAGCATAAAGCTCACATAAAGAAGAAAGGTAATTATCTTGTGATGGTTTGTTTAGAGTCCAATATTATTGATGTGCCCTAAAATATTTGGTGGTTAGACACTGGAGCAACAATTCACATTACGAATTCCTTGCAGAAACTATAAGTCGAAGAAGGTTGACTAGTTTTGAGCAACATGTGTACATAGGAGACGATGCCAAAGTCCAAGTTGAATTTTGAGGGACAATTACACTACAATTGAACACAAGAAATCTTTGGGGGTTACATGATGTCGCTTATTTATCCTCCATTAAAAGGAATTGATTTCTATATCTATTTTGGATAAACTAGGTTATAGTTTTCTTTTTGGAACTGAAAAACTGACTTTATATCATGACTCTCTTTTGGTTGGAAAATGGAATTTTGTGTGAAAATTTATACAAACTTGAATTGAATGATGTTGTTATTGTTGCTTCTTCCTCTTCTCTTAATACTATTATTGGTTTTAAATGTATGAGATTGGATTTGAGATCTTCTATGTTATAGCACAAACGTTTAGGCCATATTTTTAGAGATAGAATGGAGAGGTTGGTAAAAGATGGTGTACTTCAGGATCTTGATTTTTCAAGTTTCACTGACTGTATTGATTATATTAAAGGAAAGTTGACCGTCGAGGTTAGAAAAAGCAAAACAGACATGTGCGCAAAATTATTAGAGTTGATTCATACTAATATATATAAACCATTTATTCCACCAGATATGGGTGGTTATAAATACTTCATCACTTTTATTGATGATTTTTCCTGATACAATCATGTGGAGCTCATTTGTGAAAAATCTAAATCTTTGGATACGTTTAAGATTTTCAAGACAAATGTTGAGCTTCAAAAGGGAAAAAAAATCAAAGAAATTAATTCTAACAAAGGTGGAGAGTATTATAGGCATTATAATGACAGTGGAAGGAATCCTGGGCCTTTTGCTAGATACTTATAAGAATGTGGTATTGTAGAAAAATATACAATGCTTGGAACACCTTAACAAAATGGAATCACTAAAAGAAGAAATCACACACTTCTTGACATGTTGCGGTGTATGTTGACTCATTCTAGTTTGCCAATTTTGTGTGGGGTTAGGCGTTGAAGATAACCACTTATATCTTGAATCAAGTACCTAGCAAGTCAGTCCCGAAGACTCCATATGAGTTATGGTCAAGTAAGAAACCAAGCTTGCACCATTTTCATGTTTGGGGATGCAAAGTAGAAGTAAGGCCCTATAATCCACAATCTAAGAAGTTTGATGCAAAAACTACTAGTGGCTACTTTATACACGTAACGTCCCGTTTCTATATAAAGGGTTAGAACCCTAGATTTTTATAAATGAGAAATGGCAATGAGAGATAAGAAAAATACATTTCATACTCATGCATAATAGTAGCATACACACGCATGTGAATAGTTTTTCATTTACATTGCAATGACTATTTATGCACTCATTTGACATTTTCGGGTATCAATGATTTTTAAATGATTATGATGTGAATAGTGAATATTTTATCTTAAATTGATTTGGTGAATTATATTATTGACTTCGAATTTTTGGTGAAAATTTAGAAAATTATGGGTATTTTTGGACTAAAAAATACCAAGTGGTAAGACAATTGATAAATGACAGTAGAAATAAATGTCAAATGACAATAGAAAATTGGGAGAAAATTGGATTAGAAATTGAGAGACAAATGGACTAATTATTAAGAGTCATATGTTAGCTTAAGTAATACATAGAATAATTCTTTATGTGGTAAGTGTTATGACACCCACCAAGTATTTATTACCTTGCTTTTAACTCACCAAACATTAAAACCACGACATATAAATTGAAAGACCATCTTTTAATTGTCCTTCATTTTCACTACATGCTCTCTTCTTCATTTTCTTATTCTCTATTCACAATACTCACAGTCACTCTCTCATCCCAACCCTCAATGTTGAGCTTTACTTTCATCCTTCACTTTTCCAATCCAAGATCCTTGTTGTCTTCTTCTTCTTAATGAAAACCTAACCTATTCCTCCTAGAAGAGTTGATGATTGTATAAGCTTGGAGGCTAGAGTTTAATGGTGATTTTGAAGAGTTTGGAGTTTTATCAAGTAATTTATACATTAATCTTTATGGGTTGTGTAAATATGAACATATATGATGATAGTTTGAAGGTGAAATGATCATGATAGTGGAGTAGAATGTGTGTAAAAATTTGATGAACATATGTATACATTGATGTTATGTTTTTGGTGTTTATGATCAACCATAGTTTATGATTTGTTTATGAATGATATTGATCTAACTTGGAGCTGCGAATTAAGAGTAAATGAAGTAGAAAAGATGATCTATGCATAATATGATTTGAATGGAACATATAGGAGTTATAAATATGGAAAAAATTAAAAGAAAATGGTTGGAATATGTTAGCTGTAACATTTCCACTAGACATTTATCTGTATTTTAGCCATATCTTGATCTGTAGAAATCTAAATGGGATGATTTTAATTTATATTGAACTAGATACATATGGCTATATTTTTCATGAAGTAATCGAATTTGAATTCTGTCTTAAGGGTTTCAAAATTTGTCTTGAAGTTGAGTACAGTGTGCTGTCATATTATGAGAATAGTCTAAAGTATTTTGTGTATAACTTACGGAATATTGAACCAAATTGTGTGAACTTGGTGTCGTTAGAAACTTAAGACATATATGAAATTTTGTTTAGAAGAATGTATTGCCTAAATACCTCATTTTCTTTGTCAAAACAGCCATGAAAAATTGACCCCAAAATATGTTTGAAAAAAGTTGGAATGATGCTTAAATAAGTGAATCATCAGGTAGTGCACAATCGTGACAGAGTGAAAATATCAGGAAATTGCATGACCATGCATAAGCATGATTGTGATAGAAAGGGATCATCAAGTGGTTGCAGGATCATGCATAAGCATGATTGTGCAATTGCTGTTTTCTTACCCTACCTTGGTGTTTTTGGATTTAATTAAGGTTTGAAATGAACCTACATGGTTGCTAAAGTAAATGGTTAGGTGATTGATAAGTTTAGGATGTTGATTGACATTAGAATTGAAGAATGGATTGACTTCATATAAATGTATCTCAATTTGGAAGTTATGAGTTATTAATGATATAAAAGTGTTCTTAGAAATGCTAATATGATTGTAGGAGATGAGTAATGTGTAACAAGTAAGAATGAATAAGAGTTTAGATATTATATGATCATATAATGTTAGAATAACATTGGTGAATGATTCTTTGATGATATTATAATAATCAAGTGTATTGAGTGATGAACTTAGAATAAATTTGTTTCATTGAGGTGTAAACCTAAGTTCAAATTAGATATATATGAGTTTTGAAGTATGAATGATCATGAGATGAGAATAAAGGAAACATACCCGAAATAGTCAAATTGATCATGCATATACATAACATATATACATATGAATACGATTGAATGTTTATGTGATTGTGCAATTAGTAATGTGTTTATTATATGATGTGGATACACAGGATAGAAAGTTAGCATCCAGAAGTTGATAGATCGTGGAAGCTAATGCTAATCAGAAGCGTACTGTGAGTCAACCTAAATGGTCTCCTCTTAACTACTTGTTTTGTTTAAGCATCTGTATTTAATTATTATTGATGTGAATATGAATATGTTAATTTTAGACATTAATAGTCCGAAGTATTTGATAAATATGAACATATTGGAAGTGCTTCATTAAATGTGAATGAGCAAAGAATAATTAATTCTCAACATAATTGTTGAATGTCGAACTTAGGTCTAATGACATGTGAAAGTGAATGTGTAAAGTGAAATAAAGCGATTGGTTGATCCTGTGTGATTTGATGCATTTCATTACATGAATGCATGAACAGATAATGGCAGCTATGACTGGAGTAGTCACCCAAAAAAAGCTTAAATCTTATAATGTGATTAAGAGCCAAAGGCTCACCATATATAATAAGCCTGGTATCTCCTAAGGATATGGGATAATTATTAATAAGCTCGTTATTCACAATAGATACGGGACAGTCATAGGCACTCAGTCACAACAATGTAATAATTGAAAGTGAGTCTCATGAGCATTGCATATACAATTGATATGTATGTTTAAATGATTGTACTATTGAATTGTTCCAAATGTGAAATATAAAATAAGTGAATAAAGTGCATTTGATGCCACTTGATGGATTAATGAAGTGATATGCTATATGTGTTGATATTTATCAGCAAATTGAACTATGAACTATCTGTGTTATGTGATATGAGTGAGCCATTAAGGATGGTCTGCTCACTAAGTTCACAAAACTCACCCAAAATTTACAACGTTGTCTTTTAGGTTCAGAGTATACCCAGTTAGACTAATTGGAGTCTAACCACTGCCTTCGAATAAGAGTTAAAGGCTAGAATCAGTTGGCGTCTGCATATGTTTCTATTATTTTTAGTATTAAAATATTATATTCTGAAACATTATTTATTGTGTAAAACAAATTTTGCTTGTAATAACAGTTTGATGAAACACATTTTGTATTTGTATTGAGCCTAGATGATCACTGGAATTTATGATGATGTGATTATGGTTTGTGACTTTTATAAGTAAGATTGTTATGAATAAAATGGGTCGAAAGTTCAATTATCGATTTTCTAGATATACGTATGATATTTCTAAAATTTTGAATTGAGTATGATCGACTGACTACCTTAACATGCCACCTCGTAGTGTGTTCTAAAAAACCGATGGTTTGTTCGAGAATATGCCTTATGAGAGTTGGGTGTTATGGTAGGCTACACCATTGGATCAAGGGGTTTCAGATTCTATTGCCCATCTCACACGACCAGAGTCATAGAATCAGATAGAGCTATCTATTTTGAAGATTAATTTGGTTCAAGTTAAGGGTTAAGAGAAATTGTATTCAGGGAAGAACATATTCTAATCCTTGTACTGATTGCTTTCGCTCCTACTGATGAGCCTATAATTAAACATATTCCAATAGAATCTCATGATGAACCACAAAATCAAGCACAAGATGAAGTTATTGATACTAGGGATGATGAAGTTGTTTTGAGGAGATCACAAAGAACACGTAGATCTATCATTCCTAATGACTATATTGTTTATTTGCAAGAACATGAGTTTGATTTGGGAGATACCACTGAACCAGTTAATTATTAAGAAGCCATGAATATTCCTTAATCTGTGTTGTGGATGAATGCAATGGGAGATTAATTAAGTACCATGTCATAACATAGAGTTTGGGAGATGAGTTGAGTACCATGTCATAAAATAGAGTTTGGGAGTTGGTTGAACTACCTAAAGGTTGCAAACCCATTGGGTGCAAAATCAAACATGACTCAAGTGGACAAGTAGAAAGGTTTAAGGCTAGACTTGTGGCTAAAGGTTATAGCCAGAGAGAAAGGATTGATTTTAAAGAAACCTTCCCACCAATTTCAACCAAAAAATCACTGCAAATTATCATGACTATAGTTGCTCTTTTTGATTTGGAACTCAATCAAATGGATGTGAGGACCGCCTTCTTAAATGGAGGTCTGTACGAAGATGTTTTATGACTTAAATAGTTGGTTTCGAGATGATTGGCAAAGAACACATGGTTTGCCAGCTCGAGAAGTCTATTTATGGGTTAAAACAAGCATCAAGGCAGTGGTATCTCAAGTTTGATGTAGTTGTCACTACAAATGGCTTCAAGGAGAATGTAGTTAATCAATATATATATATGACGGTCAACAGGAGCAATTTCATTTTTTTGGTACTGTATGTTGATGACATTCTACTGACTTCTAATGACACTGATCTATTTGGTCGGGTTGTCGAAGCCCTCAACATAATTTCAATTCTCTAAATTTTTGTAGTGGTCATGGAACCAAGTCAAACCCTAAGAGAACTAAACACTAGCTTCTTAATTTCAAGTAATAAAAGTAACTGGGCGGTTTAATTGAATAACTGATTAACTTAAATTAATAAGAAAACAAATTAAATCAACTAATTTAAATATGAGAAAGTCAAGATTACCAAACTCCAATTCAAGGGAAAGATCTCATCAAATTGTAACATTGATTATTGATCTAAAAAGAATATTTTCATAATTCAAGCAGTTAGTACAAAACTTATTAGGATAGCCATAATAAGTCTTAAATTTTCCTAAATTAATTGATTCAAACTCATCATCACAACCAAAACTTATCATCCATTGACTAGGTGTGATAGCATTTTGTATCAAATAAATGATAGCAATAAGCTCTGTGAAAAAGACTAAACCCTAAATTAAATAATCAAGATAGTTGCAACTATTCAATTTAGTTTTCCTATTTTTTCATAAGTTAAATATGGAAATTCATAAATAACATATTTGCTACTTGTACCATTCCTTCATGATAATTATTGATAACTAAATTCCTAGATAGTGATAGAATAATCAATATTAAATTAAATTATAGATTAATCAAATATCAATCATTCATGAAATATAAGAACTCAAAACAAGAAATACTTGAATTAAAATATGAAAAAAAAAGTTTAAAACACAAAACCTTACAAAGTTACAATCAGAGTAGTGAATCCCCTTGAATTAGAAAGATTGAGTTTAGCCACACATGGCTTTTACTCCAATAACAAAAATAGAAGAAAGATAGAGAATTATGAAAAATATGAGAAGAGAGAGAGAACCTTTCTAATCCAACTCTAACTTGTAAAGATGTCTATCTAAAACAAATTCAAATTCCTATGTGATAAGGATAAGGCGAAGTCTTCTAGTCAAACTCGAACTTTTTAAGTAATCAACCTTATCCATTGCATCAATCTCTTCACTTTATCCAAAATTTGTGATTTTCATCAATAGAGTTCTAATTTAATACAATCTCCACTTTTCATCTCCTAAAACAAAATAAACATTAATTTCCATATTTAAGCATAAAAATAAATTCAAAATAAAGGAGATAATATCAAATAATTAGTCAAGATGAGATCTTATCACTATTATTTAAGACAAAACAACTATTATTTAGCCATTTTGATATGAAGGATCTTGGTGATGCCTCTTATGTACTTGGAATTCAGATTCTTCGAGATAGAGCTAGAGATTCTTTGATTGTCTCAAAAGACTTACATTGATCGGATCTTGAAAAAATTCAATCTACATTCTTATTCTCCTAGAAAGGCACAGAGGCCCAATGTCCATAAAATGATAAAGAGAGAGATGAAATAAAAGTCGTTCTTTATCCGTCAATTGTAGGCAATCTGATGTATACTTAAATGCGCACACCTTGATATTGCTTTTGTTGTAGGCATGCTGGGAAGGTACTTAAGTGATCATGGACTTAGCCATTGGAAAGCGGTTAAGAAAGTCATGGGGTATCTTTAGGGTAGCAAGAATCATATGTTGACTTATCGGCAAACTGACACTCTTGATATAATTGGGTTCGATGGCGCCAATTATTCAAGATGCGTGAATGATAAAATGTCCACTTCATGCTACATTTATATGATGGCTAGAGGAGTTGAATCGTGGAAAAGTGTCAAACAAATACTCACAGCATCCTCTACAATGCAGGCAGAGTATCTGGCGTGTTATGAGGCAGCTTGTTAAGCAATATCGCTGCATAATTTCATTTCAACATTGGCAATTGTAGACTTTATTTCGAGTATGTTGAAATTGTATTGTGATAACTCTATAGCTGTAGGTTTCACTAAGAACACTAGATATTACTTCTCGCTTAAAGCATATTGATATAAAGTATTATTTTGATAAAGAGAAGTTGTTGAATCACTCATTACTATTGAATATACGCCTATAGCTAGCATGTTAGCATATCCACTTACAAAAGGCTTACCTATACGTGTGTTTGTAGAACACGTCTCCCGTATAGGATTGTTAGGAACCTAGCTTGATAAGGTTAGTAGGGGTTTGTTATTTTGTGTTGAACATATTAGTACTTTGAACGGCTTACTTATGACGTATATATATGAAACATGCATAGTAATATTTGTATTCACTTCTTATTGATATTGACATATATATGATGATATATATAGTTTGACAAAATAACAGGTACAAAAGGAGACAAATGTATATTCTCAGTTGTTGTACTGCATGCATATTGTTTTAATGGTTATTATTGTATTTGAATATATCTAGGGCCTAATCATATATAGTAAATATATCCTATCGATATGATATTGCATACGATTTATTTGACTACCTTTGGATGATGAAGATTGGTATGGTGGTTTGATTATATTGTCCAAATGGGAGAATCTTAGAAGTATATGGACTAATATAATCACAACATTATTTCCATATTCACAACCATTAATTGAATTGTCTAATGTATGTTTAATAACCATAATTGGATGGTTAATAATTTACTAATTGCATTTTGAGACATATGGTAGTACCCTAATAACTATAGGTTGGCCCATTAAACCATAGTTCATCACAATTATGAAATGACACAATTAGCCTTATTCTACCCCTTAGGGTAAAAGATGTTATAATTATAACATATGGGTGAGAATGTGTTTTTGGTGTATTTGTGCGGTGATAGTTGAAAAGGGTTTTCTACCATAAGCTCTCTCTTACATATGCTTGTTGGGTATTAATACATTTGTGGTCTCTTTGATTGGAGAAAATGAATCAAGATGCTATATCCAACCTTGGTGGTATGTACATTTATTGTCTAGTTATTGCTCTAAATAGAATGTAGATCTTAGTTGAAAGATTGAACATTACATTAATGGATTCAGTTCTATATATTGTGGTTATTGCTCACTTCATTTATGAATACCACTTCATTGAATCCTACTACTTCCTCACAAGAAACTAAAGCAGAAGATAGAAATTTAACTTTTAGTCTTGTACATTTGCGTCTGATAATGAACAGAAATTTAACTTTTAGTCTTGTACATTTGCGTCTGATAATGAACAGAACATCTACTGTAATACAATAAGTGTCCATTCTCTCTCAAGCATGTTATCTTGCAAATGAAAATAATATAATAAAAATATAGCTCAATCAATTATGTAACCTACATTCACAAATAAAAAGATAGACTTCTTGTATTATTGAGAGAAAGATGATAAATTAAAAATAAATGACAACAATTTTCTCAAGCTCTTAAAGATTCTACCTTACATTACTTTTACAAAATATTTATAGTCTCAAGTTATATGTAAGAAATTTAAATACAAAGAAATTTTATTTTCACAAAAGTTTAACTTTACTGAAACTCTACTTTCATATATGCCTAATAATATTGAAAATCTTTTTCTACAAGTCCTTGAAAATCATTTTACGAGTCTAGCACTTATCCCACACCTAATATTAGTGTCTATTTACTTCTAATTTAAAAATATCTTCAACCAATATGAGACTAGTGTTAGTCTTATATCCTTGTTCGATGTTAATCAGTTTATGAAATTTCATTATTTACCAAGAATTCAAGGTATATCTCACAATTCTACAATTTGACTTATAATTTTTGACATCTAATAAAAAATCACTCTTTGATATACATAACTCTAAAGGGCTATATAAGCATTCACTAAGTCCAAGTTATACTTGAACTTTTTGCTGACAATAATTTTATAACATGTTCGCTATATCTTCTAAAGTGTGAACATTGTTTTAACAAAATTTGACCAAATGTAATCAATTTCTAAATCTTGAAAAACCTCCCATCCTTCTCCATATCCCCTATTCGTCTAAATTTCTCCTAACTTCCTTTATTCTCTTAATTAAAAGATAGTTATGTCCCCATCACTTATGGAATGAGCATTTGCGATTGGATCTCTCAAATCATGTCTTCTTGTCTATTTGATGGTATATCTAGCTCTATCCTTATCTACATCGTCTTGATACTTTATTTTTAACATTATCTTATCTCCTAACCTAGAATTTACATCCCTCTTAACATTTGTTTTATATTGTTCAAGTACCACTTATACTACATTTGAACTAGCATTGTTCATTGTTGACCTTGACACATTCTTTTTGTATGTTTGCCTCAAAATATATTGCTCCCTAAACACAAATGAAGGTTAAATTAAACTTTTTACCAAGCATACGAAACATACAAAACTAGACCTTATGATATTTCTCATGTTTTAATAAGTTTTCTTTAAGAAATTATGTCATCTCTTTCTTACCAAGATGACTCACTCACCTATACTATAGTTTGGTACTATCATTCTTCAACCTAAAGATTGAGAAACAATCATTGATCTCATTATTTTTTTTCCTATTAAAATATAAACGTCATGTTATAATTTTTCTTTTATCATAGTTGATGCACCTTTTTAAAATTTTATTATTTTATAGTGCTCATCATTAAAAAGCTTATATTTTTGTCTATCAAGCGTGCCCATAAAATTAAATTCTTTGAAACTTAAGAATATGGTAGTTATTGAATATTCTAACAATTTCATCATATTTTTTTGATTTGCATTAAACAAATGCGTTTAACAAGTTTAAGTATAATGAAACTTTATTTACACGTAAGCCTAAGGCACTTAAACTCTATTTCTGTATGTCCTCAAAAATCACGTCACGAATCTAGTGCCTGGCCTACGTTGGTTTGCTTCTGACTTGAAACTCTCTTTAACCACTATGAAAATGGTATCAATCATATATCCTTGTTTTATACCGGTTAGTTTCTAGAATTCCACCATGCATCAAAAATTTAAGACATATCTCCCATATATGCACTCAAATGCAGGATTCAACAAATATTGCTTGCCCACTTCTGATAAGTTTTTGCTAGGCAAGGGAGGATCTATTCTGGGACTCCTCAAATTGAAGTAAATTTCCATAAGTTAAGTGAAGTTCAAATGTTAGAACTATTAGGAAACTTTTCTCTGACCTTTGATTTCTCAAAAACCAAAATCTATTTAATTTTAAAAAATGATTAACACGAATCATAACAAAAAAACTTAATTCGTACCTTATTTTGAAACTTGATCTTTATTTTGTTGTATCCCTCGAATCATTTCTAAAACTGGTCCATCTTAACCACCATAATCGTATAAGTGTCCGACCTCTAATGATATCCACATAATAAGTTGAGAGAACTCTGTAACTCTTACAGAGAGGGTTAAGTAAGAACTGCTAGCTCCATAGAGGTTAAGCCTATTTATAATAAGCTTTGGACGTTTTAGTAATTTAATTGAAATTAAATTATAATTTCAATTAAACTTTAATTAGAATTACTAATAATTCTAATTAAATACCAACTATTCCCAAATAAGATTCAATATCTTATATTGATCCTTATTTATTAAATATCTCATATTTAATCATAAAGTTTCTCA
>JANIPM010000233.1:17971878-17984101 GCA_027478405.1 Erythroxylum cassinoides
GGTTTGCAAAATCCTAAGTGGGAGCTTAGGTAGAGGACGTAGGTCTTAGCACCAAACCTCTATAAAAACAGTGTTTGCTCTTCTTCCCTATTCTTTGCATTTAAATTTCTTTAACTTGTTTTTGTGTGAATTAACTCCTAATTTTTTGTAGAACTTTACGAAAAGGTTTAAAGATCTATTCAACCCCCCTTCTAGATCGTTTACAACTTGGACTTAGAATAAGTTAACAGCATCCAATCTATCTCTATACATCTAATTCTCATAATTAAGCTGTTACAGTTTCATATCCAATAAGAGTTGTTCTTGGAAAATTATGTGTTCAACAATTGAAAGTTAGAACTTTTGTTCTCTATGAGCAATATGTCTCCACATACTCCCATTGAAGACAACAACTATACTCCCACTAACCTTCTTGTAGATAAGATAAATTCATATTCATCTTCAAAACAAACTCTTTGAATCCATCATGAAAGTGAATCTTTCAATGTCTCGCCTTTAAACTATACGTCAAATGTATCATTAAAGGCATTAGTTCTAATTAGATGTAATGTTATGAGATTTGAACCTTTCGTATTCCTTCTTACTCCCACTACTTATCTTGAGAACCATTCTCCTATAAGTATACATTGAATCAAACAATTTATTTAACAAATCTATAAGATTATATCCAACCTTTTAGATATCTCATAACACTTTATTACTCAATTTGGTTCTAAAATAAATGGATAATATATGCTTTAGCTAAGCATCACATCCTTAAATCATTAGCTTTAACTATTTCAAAAACTTAGCGTTTCATATCTAATATGAAACCTTGCTAATTGATTTAATTGGAACTATAGAAGGTAAGTCATTGTACCAGGTATTGCTATAAAATAAATACGATTGCATTATACAATATCTCATATTGTATTTTACTCCTTACATAAATCCATACATTTATGAATTTAGTTGTGAAGGAATTCACTAAAGAATCTCATTCCCTATAGATAACTGAAATTTAAAACTCACAAAATTGTTCTCATCGAAATGCTTCAGCATTCTTAATGCTTAATTTCAGATCATGGAAGCTAATGCTAATCTGGAGCGTACTGTGAGTCAACCCAGATGGTCTCATTTCATTGTTTGTTACGATTTCAATTTCTGCATTGAATGATTTTTATATGACTATTATGTAATGTGAATATGATTGATGTGAATGTGTTGATTGCGGACATTAAATGTCCGAGGAGCTAGTTATACGTGAGAATATTGAAGCGCTCCTTGTATGTGAATATGAAAGAAATTTGTGTTTTCTCAACTTAATTATTGAACTTTGGACTAAGGTCTGAAGATGAATATGAAATTGAATGTGAACTCGAAAGCATGTGATAGACTGAAATTATGAGAATGTGATGCATTTCATTACATGAATGCATGAAAGATAAAGGCAGTTGTGACCAGAATAGCCACCGAAAAAGAGCTTAAAACTCATAATGTGAAAAAGAGCTTAAAGCTCAGAAAGTGATTAAGAGCCAAAGGCTCAATATGTAAAATGAGCCTGATATCCCCAACAGATACGGGATAGTTATCAATGAGCCCGATATCCATAATGTATACGAAACAGTTATAGGCACTCAGTCACAACAAAGTAATAAATGAAAGTGAGTCTCATGTGCATTGCATTATAAGTGATATGTGTATTTTAAATGATTGAAATGATCAATTTGACTGCTCTAAATGTGATGCTATATGTTAAATGAAGTTATGTAAATTATGTGAAAATATGATGTGATATGTTATATAATTGAGTAAACCATCGAAGATGGTCATTCACTGAGTTTGCAAAACTCACAAAAAATTTGCAATATTTTTCAGGCTCTAAAGAATTAACCTGTTAGGCTAACGAGAGTACAGCCATTACATTCAAGATATAAAGGTCAGGATCAGTTCACGTCTGCATTTGTTTTCTTATTTTTGTATCAAATTATGTATTTTGAAATTTCTGTACAATGTGTACTGGAATATTTTTGTATTTAATAACTTCCAAAATTGGGAAATGTTTTGCAAATGAGATTGATCAATAAGTGTAATAAAAATTATGATTTTTGTATTATGAAATAAAAGTATGGGCTCGAATTTGATTATTGATTTTCGCGTACGAGTGTGATATTTTAAAAAAATTATACTAAGTTACGAGTGTTTGACTGTTCTAGCATGTCACCCTTACGGGGTATGTACTCAGATATCACTTAGGATATCGGGTACGTGTCTTGCGAGAGTGGGCTCCTACAGTTTGGTATCAAAGCCCAAATTTAGTATCTTACATGGGCGTCTTTCAGAATATATCTCAAGTTACATGCATTTTAGTCATGTCGTAGCAGACAGTAGCAACTAATCCCTAGTCTGAGTGGTATTTATATGAGTCACACACATGAGCATTTGTTAAGAGTTTGAGCTAATAGAAATATTGAGAAGAATAATGATCTGTCAAAATGTGAGAAAATAAAAGTTTGTGGATATCTAAAAATGAGAAATAGTATATGGTTAGCTATGACAGATATAGATTCAACGCATTTGTATTTGTGGATGTATTATTGAACGACATCAATATCGTACTGTGATGATATATCCTCGAAAGTGAAATAAATGTGAATGCATTATTATGGATTGCTTAAGAAAAATAGGAATATAATTATAAATGATGAGATTAAGGTGTACAAGCTAAGTTGAAAGAAAATAAATTTTTCTATGACTTTGAAAGGTTGAACTTAGACTTAGAATAGTTGTGTGATTATTGTGATAAGAGTTTATGATTCAGTATAAGAATATGTCTGTGGAATTGAGATTAGAATTTCATAATGGTTATGCCTCTATAATTTTGAATTGATTGAGGATATACATACGAAAGACGAAATAAATGACAGTAGGAAGATGAGATAGAAATGAGGAAAGAATAAAAGGGGAATGAAATAGACATAATTGACTTTATAATAGATGAATGATATGTAGTATAGAGAAAGTTGGAAATGCGTATAAGATGGGATTTTATGTATGAATGAGATTAAGAAAAAAATGATGAATCAAAAGAGAAGAGTTAATGCAATCAATATGGTAGTTGAATTATTATGAAATGATGTAACATTAGAAGAGGTAAATTCGGGAAAATTGGAGTAAAATTTATGTTAGTAGGTGTGATAATGCAAGAAAGAAAGGGCAAGGCATGATGGTGGCCCGAAAAAAATAGATTTCTATCAAGACCGTGGCAGGAATAAAGAGAGAAATGTTATCCAGGACTAATTAAGATCAAAGTAGCATTAGTGTAAGATATAAATTGGTGATTTTTTGGAAATAAAGCTCTGGATAGAATGGGATGACCTTGATGGTAACCTAAGAATATGCTATAGTAATCGTGTCTAATACATCATCAAGTTTTGGTAAATAAAACATTATGACCTAGTAAGGAATGATAGAAATTGATCTTCTTGATGTACTAAGAATGTCTGATAAGCAATGATGGAAACTATGGATTGATAAAGGTTACATGAATAGTATAGATGATAGTAACAAGAAATCTTCTTTCGAAGGAGAATTTCACCGAATTAGGTTAATTAGACCAGATAGCTTAATTTAAGAATGATCAATGAAGAAACAAATTAGAAATGAAAATTTACTCCAATATTCCTAACTGAGACTCAGGCATCAGGTGGAAGATGCTATAAAGAGTATATGTGTTTTATTTGATGTAAAGTATCCAACTACGTGATTGGACTATTGAACTTGAGGAGACATTATTTCTAATGCGAGGAGAATTTAGGTCCATATTATATTCTATGCAAATATGCATAGGAGATACAAATTAGATATGATGAATGTGTTACCAAAACATGAAGTAAGTTGCAAATAAATTGAAATGTGTGGAGAAACTAATATAAATGAGCAGACATTAGAATAAGTCAATGCGAAATTAAAGGAAATTGAATGAATGGAGAAAATCATTTGAGCAAATAAGTCAATTGGGAAACCGAAAATAACATGAGATAATATTACCTCATTGAGGAATTAGTTACTTAAGGAATTACAAGAACTAATCATGGGCACATAGAGTTTTGGCTATATTTGTTTGAGTAACAATGCTCCCGATAGTAATATGGTATTGAACATTAAAGCGATCCAAGCAAAATTAGATCAATTAATGACAATGATCATAGATGATTTATTAAATGTATTCAAAAAGTTAAGAAGAATATTTTAAATACTCGAGGAAATCTTACATATCATGAAGGTAGGAACAATTATATGCCAAGTTCCATAAAAGTGAATCTTAGCTTGATCAATAAAATGTTGACTTGTATAGTATCTGAACATGGCATATTGAGAGACCCAAAAAGAAAATTGAGATAATGATAAAGTGAGAAGCTCTAAGGCATATATATAAGATCCGAAGTTTTCTAGAATTAGCTAGAATTTGGACACTACCAGAGGCTGTTAAAGAGTTTTTACTGATCTTGGCCCTTTGACAAAAATGTTTGAGGAAAAACGTGTAAATCGTATGAGTGATTAATGTGAAAAGAATTTTGAGAAACTATAACCCCAATGTTAATCATATCGTTTGGATTTGGAGATTATGTAGTATATAATAAGGTTTTACACCAGAGATTAGGATGCAATCTTTTGCAACATTATAAAGTGATTTTGTATGTGTAGAGACAATTAAAGTCTCATGAGTTGATTATTTGATACATGATTTAGAATTTGTTGTAATAGTGATTGCTTTGAAAGTTTGGAGACATTATATGTATAGAAACATTTCAAATCTATATATAAAACTACAGATCATTTAAATTGAGGTAATTATTAAGTTCAAAAGAACTCAACATAAGACCAAGACAATAGATAGAATTAATGAATGATTATGATTGTATAAATGAGTATTTCTTAGTAAAGCTAGTGTAGTAGTATGATGCATTGAACAAAAAATTCAATAGCAGTGTATCACAAATTTGAACATTGAGGTTGTCAAATTTAGTGCAATAAAGAGTATAAAATGTCGAGTTAAATTTTGGGCAAATCAGAGTATCATTAGCCATTGAATTTAAGATTAATTTCACATGAAAAGTTTAGCAAAACCCATATTAAGGACTCAGAATCTATGAATCTTACTGAGGAATTGAAAATGAATAGGAATTTTGAGTTTGAATAGGAAAAATGATACTTTGTGATTGAAATAAGAAGTATGTGTACTTGATAAAGATGACAGAGCAAAGAGATTACTAGAGAAAGCACAAATAACAACCTAAGATACACATTCTAGTAAGAATACGCCGAAATAGTACTTAACAGCTAAGGATGTAGAAACAAGGGACTGAATGTTTGATTTACGAATGTTTGATTTACGAACAGTCTTAACTATTAGAGATATGCTTAAAGCTTGTATTTTGGAGTTCATAGGAACATGATATTAATGTATAGTTCTAGTCGAATTTAAGCATAACAATCATTATCATAGTGATATCTTTAGAATACCGTATGAGGTGTTATATGATAAAAAGAATCGTTCGCCCTTACATTGAAATGAAGAGGGTCTAAAAATGGTTGAAGGAAAGAATTGATTCGAGATATTGTGGATGAGTGAAATTAATTTGTGTTAGAAATGAAGTGATTTAAGAAAGATAAACGAGTTATGTGGGTTAACATCAACGGGATATAGAGTACAATATAGGAGACAGAGTGTTTCTCAAAGTGTCACCTTGGAGAGGAGTATTGAGATTTGGTAAAAAGGGCAAGTTGAGCCCTAGGTATATTGGTCCTTATGAGAACATTGAGAGGATAGGACCTTTGGCATATAAATTAGCTTTACTGAATGAAATATCTCAATTACATAATGTGTTTTATGTGAGTATGCTCCAAAGATACCAATCGGATCTGACACATGTGATACCGGCTCAAGAGATTGAGGTTGCTAGTAACATAAGCTATGTTGAGGAGCCGATCAAGATAGTGGGATCTTAGATCAAGAAGTTAAGGAACCAAGTCATTCCACTAGTGAAAGTCCTATGGAGGAATCACTCAACTAAGGAAGCAACTTGGAAAATGGAAGAGCATATAAGGAGGCAATATCTCTACCTGTTCGAACAATCAGATAAGAATTTTGAGGACAAAATTTTTTTTAAGGAGGGGAGAATTGTAACATTCCATTACCCACGTTGAGGCTAGAACAGTATATATATGAGAGATTATTGAGAGATTAGAAAATGCATTTCATGCTCATGCATTTTATGATATGCACATACACGTGAACATTGAATTTTTACACATGAAAATAATTTTACATACATTCATTGACAATTTCTGGGTATAATTGATTTATATATGTGAAAGGTGAATTTTATTGAGAATTGTAGTTTATTTGTATCGAAAACTGAAGTGGAGTGTATAAATTGTTGATTTAGAATTTTTGAGAAATTTTAGAAAAATTTTCCAAAATTTTTTATTATTATTGTACTAGAAAAATTTTCACTTGGCAAGTAAATTGATAGATGGAAATAGAAATAAGAAACAAATGATATTGGATAATTTTTTTAAAGTGACTTTAGAAATTATTGAGAAAATGACTTTGAAGATTTAGAGATGACTTTAGAATTTGTGAAATAAGATAATATTGAAAATTTTAGAGATAATTGGAATGAAAAGATGGAGTTATCGGACTAGTTCAATAAGAACTAGTCAGTTGGGATTGGACAAGTATCCAAGTCTAAAGTCACGGTTTTTTTAACTTTAAAAGACCAAGTTAAGTGTTTTTATTGTTGCTTTCTTCATCTTCTTCGTGGCTTTCTTTTCTTCTTCTTCTCCATTTTCGTTTCTTCACTCACTCTCACCTCATCAATGTTACACCTTGCTTCCATCTATCAATTGCTACTTCCATTTTGTTGTTTCTTCCAATTGCTTCAAGGAAAACCTAGCCCATCCACCTCCAAGATGAAGATCGTGTGATGCTTGGGAGCTAGGGCTAATTATTATTTTTGAAGATTTGGAGTTATATCAAGTAAGTAGCTTGTTAATCTTCATGGGTAATGTTAAATGAAGCATTTATAATGATAGTTAAAGGTTAAATGACATAAAATGGTGTTTTGTGTATGATGAATGTGGGTGATGAAAAGTTTAAGTAAATGTCTTGTTTTTGGATATATATGATGAGTAATAATTCATATATTGTTATAGATATGTTTTTGAGGTAGATAATCATCATAATGGTGTTAGGATGAGTGCAGAAAATTGTTGATGAATGGTATATGCACATGTTCTTTTTTGAGTTAATTATCAAATATAGATCATGATTTATTTGTGAATGATATTAAGTTGAAATGAAGTTGAGTATGAAGAGTAATGAAGAAGAAAAAGTGATCTTTGTACAAGTTGTGTTAGATGTAAAATCTGAAAAATTGAAAGATGAGTCCTATTTGCTGCTTTTTGTGAAAGTTTGCCAAGACTAACCCCCTTACTTCTTCATGGCCAACTTGTAGGATTTTACGAGGATTCCTCTCAGGACACTTTCGTCGCAGCCAACTCCTGGCTTCTCCACGGCCAACTTTCCTACACAGCTTTGAATTTTTCTTTGTTTTAATGTTTGAGTTTTAATCTGAGATTTTGGCTTTGTTTGTGGATGATTTGAGTTAAATGGAAGTCCAAAATGGGGTAGATATAAATTAGAAATGTTAGATTGAGAAAAAAGAAAAGAAGAAGACGAACAAAATGTTGAAAAATGAAGGAACGTGCAAGAAATGAATAACATGCGTGGAGAATTTTCTGGTTTTTGATATTTGGTGTTAATTATGGTTTTTAATTTGTTTAAGAATGTGTTGAGCTCAATGGGAGTTGAAATGGTGAAATGAAAATGGGGAATGTACAAAAAAAATTATGATCTTCTGAAATCATTTGGGAGAGATTGATTGATAAATTTAGGACGAAAATGATGAACAATTTTGAAAAATTGATGAATGGAGTATTTTCATTAAACATGCTTGTATTTTGGAAATATATTGATCTGTAGTTGTCTAAATGGAATGATTCTTAATTTAGATTAAACTAGAGATATAGAATTTTAATTCTATCTTTAGAATTTCATAATCTGACTTGAAGTTGAGTATAGAATACCGTTATAGTTGAAGAACTGTTCGAATTATTTGTAGTATAACTTTTGGAATACTAAATCAAATTGTATAATATTGGTGTCATTAGAAACTTAAGACATATGAGAGCAACATTCTAGAAGAAAATGTCCTTAAATTGCTTCATTTCTCTTGTCAAAATGTTCATGGAAAATAAACTCGAAGGTCTAGAATTTTGGAGATGTTGTAAAAAGAAATGAGAGTTTGGATAATGTTTGATCTTATAATGTTATAATAACATTAATGAGTGAATTGTTGATATTAAAGTACCAAAGGCATGAGTATAATGAAATGAAGATGTTCATATGATTGTAGTTATGATTCAAAGGATATGAGTAATGAGTATCTAGTAAAAGTGAATGAGAATTGCATATTATGACATCAAATAATGCTAAAAATGAGAATGTGCTTAAGTTATGAAATTTGATAATCTACCCATGATTGTCATTGAGCATACATTGTAGACATTCCATATACAAATTTGTGCATAAAGGAATACTTATGATTTTGTAATTATTAATGTTTGTGCAACGTGTGTATTGCATAATTTGGATGTGCAGGATAAATGTTCATATTCAGACGTTTCCAGATCATGGAAGTTAATGCTAATCTGAAGCGTACTGTGATTTAACCTAGATGGTCTTACTTATTGATTGCTCTATTCATATTATGTTTTGAATTACCTTATGAATGTGACTTTGATCATGCTGATTCTGGACATTGAAGGTCCGATGATTTTGATGCATGAATGTGATACTGAAGTACTTCTTGTATGTGAATTTGATGAAATATGTGATATCTAACTTGATTGTTAAATTTCGAAGAAATATGCGAATATGCATATGATTGAAAAAGTGTTTCTCAACATTTATGTTGAATGCCAGACCACGGTCTAATGATAAATGTATTGTAAATGTGAATATGACACGTGAAAGTGACTGATTGATCATATAACAATATGAAGCATTCCATTACAGGAATGCATGAAAGATAAAGGCAGTTGTGACCGGAGTAGACACCGAAATGAGCTTAAATCTTAGAATATGAAAAAGAGCTTAAAACTCATAAAGTGATTAAGAGCCAAAAGCTTACTATGTAAAATGAGCCCAGTATCCCTAATAGATATGGGACAGTTAGCAATGAGCTCAGTATCCACAATAGATACGAGACAGTTATAAGCACTAAAAAAAGTAATAAATGAAAGTGAGTCATATGTGCATTGCATATTCATTTAATATGTATGTTCAAATGATTGCGATATCATGTTAACTTGTAATTGAATGAGAATGTAAATGTTGTGAACAAAGTGATATGTGATTATATGAACTGTATGTGTATGTGATTGAGTGAGCCATTGAGGATGGTCACTCACTGAGTTTGCAAAACTCATCCAAAATTTTCAATATTTTTCAGGCTCTGAAGACTACCCTGTTAGGCTAACGGGAGTGCAGCATCTACATTCAAGTAAGAGATAGAGGTCGGGACCAGTTCACATCTGCATTTGTATTTTTTATTTTGTATTGAATTAAGTCTTCCACAATTATTATACGATATGCACTTGAATATTTCTGTATGTAATAACTTTCCAAAGTAGAAGGATTTGTAAATGAGAATAATAATAAATGTGATTTTGATGTTACAAGAAAAAAATGGGCCTAATTTGATTATTGATTTTCGCATACGCGTGCATTGATTTCAAAAATTTTGTAATGAGTTTGATTGTTGATTGTTCTAGTATACCACCCTCGTGGGGTACATACTCATATATCACTCAGGATGGCGGGTACGTGTCTTATGAGAGTGGGGTGCTACACTATATATTTGTGACAAGTGGAACTTTATATTTGAAACAAGTGGCACTTTAAATTTGAGACAAGTGACCCTTTAAATTTTTAACAAATGACACTTTAGACTTGTGACATGTGGAGCTTTAGAATGGTGACATGTGTAGCTCTACAAATGGTGACATATGTAGTCTTATACTTTGTGACATGTGTAGCCTTACAAGTAGTGACATATGGAGGTTTAAATGAGTGAAATGTGCAGCCTAAAGTTAGTAACACATAGACCAATAGAATAGCAACATATGGACCAATAGAAGGATAACATATGGACCAATAGAATGGTGACACATGGACCAATGAAATGACAACGCATGGATTAGTTTGATCTTCTTTGAACTGTCTAGAGAAAATAGATATAAAAGGCAACATAAGGGAGAGTGAAGGTCTGCTATGACGTTAGAAGAGGGAGAAAAACAAAAATGAAAGAGAGAAGGAAAGAAAAAGGGGAAGAGAAGATGAGAAGGAAAGAAGTTACCAAGGTAAGTCGAAATTCTGGTTTCAATTTAATCTTCCTCTTTCGAACTGTTTTTCATATCTTTAGAGCATGAATTTGAAGAAACTCAAACAAAAAAGGTTATATATATAGTTCTTAGCTTGACCTCTATAAAAGTGGCTTGATAAAATAGTGACTAGAGCTTGAGTTATGCTTGTTTCCCTAATGCTACCCGTGACAGACTCTTGTGTAGGAACCTTGTATTATTTTTTTATTTTTGAAGGCTTTAAAACCCTAATTAGTCAAAGTATAAAACATAAAAAATTATTAATGATGTCTTATTAATGTTTCTGTGAAACGGCTTGCCTAGAAGATGTCTTGATAATGATTTATTGTCATTTGAGCATTGGTTGCCAACCTATTTCTTACCATAAAACAAGACATAATTTGGATGGGGTTGTATTCTAAAGGGAGATGTTGTTTATGTTATTTTTAGATATATTAAGACTAATGGAAGTCTACTTTCAAGAGGCATAATAATCATGGTATTTGAATTTTTGTAGAGAGAGTTATGATGAAAAGAAGATAGCTTGTTCATAAAGGAATATTAGGAAGAAAAGGATATAAACATTGCATTTAAGGATTGTATACATATTCTCACTACTCGTTATCAGTGACCAATGTTCATATGCATGTCTAATAGGCTTTTAGAGTGATTGTCAATACTTGGATATTGTCGAGACGTCGAGGCAATAACTTGTTGGAGTATTCTGTGAGGTAACTTAGATGTTTCTCATTATGATTGATTTATTTTTGGTTAAATTTTAGTTGTTGAATTGTTATTTATATGATTGTTATAATTCTAGACACTGTTGGTCTAAGGAGTTTGATATTTCAGGACTGTATATGGAAGTGTTTTCAAATTAAGTGTCAATGGTTAATTATGTGATTACCCATGAAATACTTATTTAATCCAAATTGAATGTGAAATTTGGATAGCCAGTTACACTGATGAAAGCAAATGATGTGTGTGATGAGTCATATCATTGCATTTGACATTCATGATGAGTTAATAGGAGTTGTGATCAAAATAACTAACACATAGACATTTAGGCCAAAATGCTCGTAATCAAGGCCTATGGCTCGTAATGTGAAATTAGGGTTTAATGCTCTTAATTTGAGATCAGGGCTTAATTCTCGTAATGTGATCAGGGCTATAATGCTAATTAAGCTGGCTAGCAAAAAATTGTTTGAAACTCGAGGTATGAATTGGCATATTTGTTCACAACAAAAAGAAAGAAGAAATAAAGCACATGTGCATTTGCATTTGCATTTTTGCATATATGATATGTTCTAATTGAATCAAAATATTGCAATACATATGGATATCATTGATAATGTGATGTGGTGATTAGAACTGTTCTATGTGATATGATTGTTGAAGTGCAATAATATGTTTCTGGAACTATCCTCTATGATATGACTTACGTGAGTACATCGATGATAGTTCACTTACTGAGTTCGCAAACTCGTCAAAATTGCAATGTTGTTTTTAGGTCCAGAAGAGATCTAGCTAGTTTAGTTGGAGTATAACTTCTACATTTGGACATGAGTTAGTGGTCAAGATCAGTTGTACCTATAGATGACTCTAGTTATTTTTGCATCAAGAATAACATTGTCACATTATCTTGTTAATATCATACTTTCTTTATGTCTTTTAAATATTATGCAAATTGTGATATACCGCCAATTGCTACTTGGTGTATGTTTTGGGTATTAAATATAATGCCAAGATTTAT
>JANIPM010000233.1:18028758-18047510 GCA_027478405.1 Erythroxylum cassinoides
TAAGAGAGTGTGAAGAAGGGATGTTGGATTTTTGACTCACTCTCTCCTCCCTTGCATAGGCTAACCGAAACTTGAGTGAGAAGAGTCTCATTTTTGGCTTCTTTCATTTAAGGAAAATCTCCTCAAAATATTTCTTCTCCTTTCTCACCAAAGGATCTTATTAACCAAGTTGTCCAAGAAGAACAAGTAGTAGATCAGATTGGTCAAGGATACAATAATGCGAAGAGGATACATTGACAAGGAGAGGATATAAAAATGAGGGGTCAAAGTTGTAGCAAGGAGTCAGTATAATTTCTATTTTGTTTTTATGTTAATTATTTTTCTTGTACCGTATCATGTATGACTGAAACATGTTCATTTGGTTATTTTGTTTCCGCTACATTTTGATTTTGGAAAAAGTTTTGAAACCTACCATTTTAGCCAAATCTCATATGCTTTTTTTTCGATCCAACAAAGATAATGCGAACAACAAACCTATGGCTAAAGACTAACTGACCTACATGTAACGGTGCGTGTAAAACATGTCCTAATTTTTGTCTAAAAAAGTCTTAAATTGAGCAAACTCGTGAAATTTTATATATTCTATGAGCAAGTTACAAGTTTAAGTCTCAAACTGATCAAACTAAAAAAGGTTAAGCCCTAATTTGGGCTTTTAGCCCATTCTTAAAGCCTAAAGATATTGGAAGACACTTAGATTGGCTCAATGTTGTATGGTTTTTGGTTAATGAAATTCATAGTTCAGGGTATTATGAATAAAAGAAAACACTAAAAAGAACCTTCTCAAATTGATTATAGAACTCATACAAATGTACGAGTAACAATATAGATCATTATCGTCCACAAATTAAAGATTTAGGTATTTTAATGTGAAATTTCAACCATGAACTCCTAAAATATGATATAGTGCAAGATAATTACTAAATACTTAAATTTAGGTTGGAGTGACAAATTTTATCATTAAGCAATACAAATATTGAACATAATATAATCCCACAAAATTAAAATGTTAAGTTGAACGTAAGAACCTATGATCTAATGGATTTCAAAGCTTTAAATCCATCCCATCACAAGTATAATCAGAAATGGAAATTGACAAAGCACAAGCATGATACTAGAAGTATAATCAGAAATGGAAATTGACAAAGCACAAGCATGATACTAGAGGAGAAAAGAGAAAACAAAACAAAGCAAAAAAATGTGGGCAAGAATTGCACATAACAATGATAAATATAAATGATAATCAAAGAATAAGACAAATGCAATAACCAAAAAGAGAAAGCACAAACATTCCAACAATTTAAAACTTCTAATCACATAAGTAAGTTATTTTAATAACTAAAAGGAAAAAAAGCCAACATTAAATCAAAAGTTATTACATAAAACAAACAAAAATAAAAAATAGAATATAATGTAATGAATAACCTACAAAATCAAGTCTAACACAAATTTTAAAAGGAAAAAAGCATCTAAAAGGACTTTAATTTAGTGGAACACAAACTTTGGAAAAAATAAGAAAAAGAAATCAAAAGACATTAAAGCAATTAAATAATCTAAATATGAATCACTATCTAAGAGAGACAAAAAAATTGTTTTGAGAAGCTTACCCAAATTTCATAAATCAAAAGTGCACGTGAGTGTGAATGTTGCACTCTTCCTACGATCGATAGTACTTAGTGCTAAGGTAAGCATTAACTTAATGACTAAAGTAAGGGAAAAAAAACAATAGAAAAGGAGGAAAGGAAAATAAGAAAAGGAGATACTCAAACCTAGTGAACATCTTATATCCCTCCTCAGCTTAGGTGCTCCTTTAGTGTTATATAACCCACCCTAGTCAATATTGATATAGAATTCCAAGTAATAGAAAAAATGGAATGGTGTGAGCTATGAGAAGTTGTGAGTGTAGTGGGCGGAAAAAAAAAGAGACAAGAAGAATAATGTTTTATTAAGTTGAAATATAAGAGAATGACTAATGATAGTGAGAAGATGGTCTCCCTTTTAGGTTATTTAAAAGTAACATTCTTATACACCAATAAATGAAAAAACCCTCTTGAAATGGTATAGCATAGGATCCCTTTTTCGCAATGTCACATGTGTATCTATCCATCATTTTTATTATAAAGATCATCATTTCACACTTAATCTTTTCCAACTTTAGTTATCTCATTTTATTATATCAAAGAAGATGTTTTAGCATTTTTAATTCAGTAATCAACCTCATTTTTTTACATTATAATCCTCACCCATTTTATTCCTTTTATTATTTGGTCTAAATTTTTCTTAATCTCCAATGTTGAACTCAAATTTTAGTTATTCCTCCAAATTGATCCAAAACTCTTAAAACACAAAGAAGGCTTAAGAAAATAAATAGAGGTTAAGAAAACTAACTATCCTTTTTTTAATAAAAATAAGGTTAATAATTAAAATAAACATTAATTATGGCAAGATTAAAGAAAAGAATATAAATTTAAAGAAAGTATGAATCTATTGTTAATTTTAAAAAATAATTAAAAATATAATTAAAAGGGAAATGGACAAATTAAATATTTACAAATACTCACTCTTAGATATGTTGTGGTTTAGAAGCTCATTTTGTGTAACTTTGAGGCTTAGCATAATATGCTTCTTTAATTTAAGTATGACCTATGATGAATAAGAGTATATGTAATGTCTTTTGATAAAATTTAAGGCCTATAATGATAACGCCCTTAATGAGATTGTTGCATACTCTTTTGGGATGCTCATGCATGAAATTTAAGTTCAATTTTGCTTTAAATGTTATATCCTCTAAATCTAGATTTTGCACCATATATAAAAGCATGTAATTTTCCTTTAGTTTGGGACCTAAAAAATGATGCATAAGCATTAATTTTTTTCATTAATATAATTGAATGTTATACGCTCATTTGATGATTGAAGTAATGTCTCACATACTTGATCCTCACAAAAATTGTCTTGGCATTAGATGGTGCTCTTTTATAAGTGAAACAAATTTCAATCCTACTATTACAGCCTTTTCTGGCTTCCGAGCATGCTATTCAATTTTCACTATTCATAGTGAATTTGATAAGGACTCTTTGAAGAATTGCTCAGTTTCATGCAACAAATTAGGATAATTTTCATTAGAAATAATCATACTCTTAAGTTATATCCTATCACGCATGTCAAAATTTAATTTCTCATTTTCAAACATGTATGTGTCTAAAAGTTTCTAAACCTTTATATAATTGAAGGACTTTCATCCTTTTCATGCTCATAGCCTCTAAACATCTTTTAAGCTTATTATATGATAGTTTAATGTCACAATCATCATTATCTTATAAGAATTTAAGCAAGAGGGCTGGTAATGTTAGCCAAAAATCATATTCTTCTCACTTTATTTTCAAATTTTTCATTTTTCGGGTTAGTAATGTTATCTAGTATGAATTTAAGTGCTTTCTTCCCCTTATTTAATTGTTTCTTCCTATTCTTCTTTAAGAATTTATTTAATTTCTTTTCTTTTCTCCCTATTCTTCTTTAAGAATTTATTTAATTTTTTATAAACTTTATATCATCCTTATTACTCTCCCTTTAATAAGCCCACTCATCATCAATTTTCTCATTCTTAAAGACTTTAAAAGCTATGCCTGTTCTTATTAGAGCCACTTTCTTTTCATACAATTCATTTATCCACATCTTATAGGTAAGAAAAGATCTAATTTGCTCTTCCTTCCAATGGTAAGGTGCTCAAATATTTTACTTCTTTTATGCCCATCACCTTTACTTCCCAAATGTTTGGTAAAAACCTAAGAAACTTTTTTACCAATTCAAGATTAATATGCCTTAACAACAGCTTTAAGAGAATTAATGATATAAATAAAGTGAGTATTACATATTATATTTGGAATCATTTTTCCGTGTGAAATAGCTCATAATGATGTACTAGTAAGCTCACATTGCTCTCTTTTACTTGAGTAGTGCCCTCACTTATGACTTCAAGTATGTATCATATCTTAGAAGCAGTTCTATCAAGAGTACAAAATAAAAAAGCCCTAATTTTCTATATAATGAAATGATTTTCTTATTGTATCACTTCACTCACTAATATCATTTGGTACCTTAATGTTCACTTTGCTTATAACCATGCTTTTATCGGGACATAGAGGACCATTTTCTATAATTATCCAAAGATCAAACTCTTTGACTAAAGAAAATGTTTCATCCTAATTTTTTTAATATATGTAATTATTGTATTTAAAGAAAAGTTTAACTACTTATACATCCGTTTTCTTGGTTAAACAGATAGTTAAACTTAAATTTTACAAAACAATCTATATGTAATGAATGAGAACTACTATGATACTAATTGTTGGCCCCAAATAACATATAAGAGGAGAGGTTAATTACATGTGTTCACTTATTTTCCTGTTTAAAAGTATTGAATGAAAGAATTGTTTATTCTAATAAATGGTTATGAAAAATCATATAGAAACAATTTCTTAACCAATAATAATGAAAGAGAGAAGAAAAACTAATTTACAATGGTTTAGTCAAATAACTATTGACCTCCCTAAACTCCACATGAGAATCAGGGATGTCAAATTTGGCCTGTCCCACGTGGCCAAGCCCAATTTTGACCCCAGTTGATTGGGCCACGAGCCAGCCTAGGGACGACTAGTGGCCCGAATCATAGCCCGACTGTTACTTCAAAAATAACGTCGTTTTTTACAGTTTCCTTTTTAAAACTACTCGGCCCACCCGTAGCTTGGCCCGACTCTTTGACATTCTTAATGAGAATTTACAATATTCTTCCTTCAATAAGTGAAGAGGAACCCTCCTATCTTCTTTGTTACAGATGTAGACGAACTCTTATGATTGTCTTGCTTTTACCATATGTGAAAATAACCGTTTATAAATTTTTTTCAAAGTCAAGAAAACACATATAATGTCTATATCAAGCACTTTCCCAAAATGCTATAGTAACATAACCATATACAACTTGAAATCTCTTTTTGTTGCTCCCACTAATAAATTAACTCAGTATATGTTATGATATACAATCATTCACTAAAGTTTTATCTAGCCTCCTCTAAACAACTCTCTAGTATGCCTAAAGTTCTTTCCATAACTTAATTATTGTCATTTATACCAAAAAAAAAACTCATATAGTCATTAAGAACATAACTAGCCATTATATTGTTTAGTTTCTAGGTAGGATAAACTAGTCGACACCTACTATCAACTAACCAAACATCCTTAAACTAGAGAAATAGTTGGTCAAACCATTAGTTAGATAACAAGTCTCCTCTTAGTAACTTTTATACCCACAACTAACTAGCTTGTCATAACCCTTCAACTAACTGATAAATAGTGCTATGATCAATAAATAGTGAAACTAATGCGCAATGTTCAAAAAGTGAGCAGTCTAACCATATACACTTTCAAACAATATGTATTTATACAATTAGTCATCTAAACTTAAAGTTTTGATTTAAAAAAATTCTTTAGCAAAGTTTGATTAAGCTATTTTAAGAATTCTACAAAATTTGTTTGAAGATTAAGATGGTTCTTTTAAACCTTTCCAAATTCTCTCTTAATTATGACAAAGTATGTGCATTGTGCTCTATATATAAATAATCATGTAATAATTGAGCTCTTAATTCATTAAAATGACTAAGATAAGTTTATAAAAAAGATTTAAATGATTTTTATACATGGAATGATTTTATTCTTTCTTGCTCTTCGTTTATTTGACTTGAATTGCCCTGAATTCTCTTAAATTGTGCGTGTCTTCTACTTTGCTCATTATACTTTGCTCATTTTGTCCATCTTTAAATTGCTTAATTCATCAAATTGGCTTGTCTCACTTTTCTCCCCTATTGAACTTTCACTTTCACTTTCACATATAACTTAATTCCATTATAATATATCTAACAATACTACATTCCATTATCATCAAAATCATGGGTTAGGATCTCACTTGGTCTAACAAGAACAATGTGTATCTTGGTGTCTAATTATGTAGGATAGATGATAGCCTCACTTTATATCTCTTTCTAGAATAAGTTATTCTCATCTTACACTCTATGTAATTTTTCATTGTTAAAGAAGAAAATGATGATTTTTTTCCTATTACATGCTTTAATGGTATTAGTTTGAAGAGTAATAAAGGAGTAGCATTAATATTTAAAAATGAGACATGCTCTAGATATTAGATTAAATATGATTTCAATAGAAAACTTAAGATATTATAATAATTTTGGTGGTGGAAAGAGGAAATTCACTAAAAGAAATTTACTACCTCTTTAGGAATAAAAACATTATAATTTGTATTTAACCCAGGCATCTATTGTAAAGAATAATCTATGTTTGAAAAAAAAAGACTCTATAAGATTATGACCAAAGATATTAAGTCATGTAAGTGAAAAGGAACTTAACTACTTAGTTAAGAAAATTTTGCTTTATGACGTGCTCAATGAGAATTTAAACATTTGTTATCATTACTTGGTTGGTAAGAAAAAGAGAATATTATTCAAGCATCATTCATCTTTTAAGGGAATATAGTTGTTAGAATTAGTGAATTTAGATATTTTTGGTCTTGTGATAATGAGGACACGTGATGGTGTGCTCTACTTCATAACCTTTATTAATGATCATTCAAGAAAGGTAAGAGTTTATCCTTAATAATATAAACACTAAGTTTTTGATACTTGTAGATAGACATATGTAGAATAAATTGAAATGCACTAGTGATAATGGTGGTGAGTATATAGGGTCATTTGATGCCTGTTATAGGTCACAAGGCATTATACATCAAAAGATGCCTCCTAAAATTCCACAATTAGATAGTTTAACTGAAAAAATGAAAATAATTCAATTAAAAGAATTAAGTGTTTGCTATTAGAAGCAAAATTGCCAAAACTATTCTAAAAAAATTTGCCAAAACTATTTTTGGGTGAGCATTATAAATTGCTACACATACTATTAATATGTCTCGTAGTTATACATTAAATGGTGATATTCCTGACATAGGTTAATCAGGAAAGAAAGCTTGTCTTGGCAGCATATGATGCTAGAGCGATGAGACGGGTGCATGCATGTCAAAATTTTCCAACGATGAGCTGTGTACTGTGAAATTAATGGGTGGTGTCTGATCACCTGGAATCTGAGGAAGTGGGCAATAGTCCATATTCAAGCATAAAT
Source organism: Erythroxylum cassinoides (assembly GCA_027478405.1). NCBI lineage: Eukaryota > Viridiplantae > Streptophyta > Magnoliopsida > Malpighiales > Erythroxylaceae > Erythroxylum > Erythroxylum cassinoides. The sequence goes on from JANIPM010000233.1 coordinate 18,035,938, forward strand.
GGTGAATAAACTGAGATGAAAATTTTATGAATTACATATTTATATAATGTTGGTTTTGTTATTACGATTAAATTTAAAACTAAACATAACTCTTGTAGTTACATACTTTTCGCAAAAATTAAACACTTATGTTGAGAGTAACAAAAGAAATGGATAATTAAAGTTTATGATTCATTTATGTTAAACAAATTTATTAAGAGGGTCAATAATTATCTAAATAATATTTTTAATAATATAAAAAGTTAATTAATATAAGATGAATTAGTGACCTAAAAAGAAACAAAGATGCAGCTTGGATGTTTGTCCCGATCTTGAAGACAGATCTCACTACTCACTGGGCCCTTATTGTCTTGGTCACTTACGGTTTGGGACCTGACCTCGTACACAGGTCTTCTCCAAAGCAGGTGTTGCCATCAAGTTCGTTGGTACGTTGACTTTTAAGTTTCTTGTTTGGATCACCAACCGGTCCTTGTGTACAAAAACCTAACCAACATTCTACTTGCAGGTCAAATCATGGAAATATATTCCTTAACCATGCAGATCAGGGCCAAGAGTTTGTTAACTTGCTTACTAGCGTTACTTCAGAGTAATCTTTGATCAGAGGATTTGTTTTCTACCATAAACCATACTTATCTTGGGCCATTGCCATTTGCCTGGAAGCCCATAAAAGTTGCATAAGAGATTGAGATCGATTGTAGAGATTTGAGTGTTATTTGATAGATTGTTCAACCAGTAGTCACTACTTAGGCAACGAGCCAACCACCGCGTTGCAAATTTTTATGGTTTTGCCTGCACATTCTATGAGCTTCTCTCCACTACCTTGGTTGGCCTTTTCTTACGAGCTGGTTTTGGTGTAGAAAAATACTTACCCCTCATTTTCCTGGGAAAGTTGAAACTTTATCGGTTTTGAAGTGCTTTTGTTAAGTTTCCCGGCGTACCTAACAACCTGTTTTAGTCAATCATTTTATGACTTTGCTTCTATGACTATTATGAGCATGTGTCGCAACGCCTGCAGTCGAGCGCTGGATCGATGCTCCCATGTTTTTCCTTGCCTCGCCGATCCTGGTAAGTTATCTGTTTGGGTCTCAAGAAAAAACTTGCCAGAAAATCGCGAGTGTCTGATTAGTGTTTCCTTTCACTTTAAAAACTTGAACTTGGATCCTTCTATGTAACTGCTGTCTGTTGCACAGTCTTTGTTGTGGACTTAGTTCATTTGGTTGCGTTGTTTTGTGCTAGCGAGGAGATCTTCGTTGGGATTGAAAGCGGCATTAGTGATTCTCCACGTGGTGTATGTAGGAATTCTCTTTCTTTTCTATAGTGAATTGGTAGAGAGAACGAAGAAAGAGCCATGGTATGCTGCAATCACTCCTTTATCTAAGTTAAAAATATGGAATTTCGTTTGTTTGATATTGGTTCTGGACGTATTACCTTCTCTTTTCTTCTGTCGTATACGTAATGAGTTAGAATAGTTTGCTTTTGCTAAGATAAGAAGCTTATTGTTTTTTCAACTTTGAGCTAATGTGTTAGGAAGTTACAGATACTTCATATATTAAGTAGGATTGCTTCTTCAAAGAGTGTGGAATTGTAAAAAGTTACTGGAATTAACAGATTTAAGGCAAGTTATTGTCTGCTTGAGTGAAGATGAGATCAGTTTGGTTCAAATGATAGAGAAATGGAATGATTTATTTGTTTTAGAAGTTAATACACAAAGTGGATTGTGGTAACAACATAGACCCTTTATCTTTCATTATTGCATATAGAAAGTAATAGATAGCCTCTTAAAAGAAACTCCTGGATGATGACCTGGCTGACCAAATTATAAACAGAAACAAGATGTCCAACTATATATGTGCTTTTAATAGGTGAATCGCTGTCCCTTCATTAACTTCATGCAAACCTTGTAAGCCAACTGATGGTTCAGAAAATTTTGTTTGGGTAATATGTGAAATATTCACATGTAGTATGAAAAGTATTGTTTTCTGTTTTGTGCTAGGTTTCTTCTCCATCTAGTTCATGCGTTTCAAAATTTTATGTTTTGACAAAATGGTGTTAAGAGGTACTTACATAATCTATTGGGAGAAAATAATTAAAGATAACTGGTCCCTTGTTATTGATATCCACGGACAGTTGCTTAACCTTTATTTAATCAGTTAACATAGAAATTCCTACCAAGCTTTCTATACTTTGTTTTGTTTACTTTTTAAGTTGGGAATCAATATATATTACTTTATGCTTTCTCCTTTACTTTCCCTAAATCTTTTAGATGCCTCAGCATTCTTGTTTCTTCAGTTGAACTAGAGATGCAACATCTTTAAACCTTGATGCATGTAGTTTAACTTCTTCATTTCTCTCAGGTACACTTTTGTATATTTATTATTGTTTGCTGCGACACTAGTTCAATACTTTGTTACAGCCGGTTCTTCTCCCGGGTAAATCTCAAACCAATTGACCTCTTTATCATACTTGAAGCTCATGCTTTTTGTGTCTTCCATTGCATAAAAGTTTTGTTTGCCTAACATCTGCTTCAGTTATGTTCTTGATGCAATGAGGGCTTTGAATGAAAGCAATGCAAGTCATAGAAAGCCATCAATGATATCAAAGTAAGCCCTAATTTTGACATATTCGATGTGATTACAATGTTGCGTATTAAGTTTCAATAGTGATGACCTTTCAAAGTAGTTGGAGTAGTATCCCTGACAATTAACTTTTTCTATGCTTAAGCAAAGACAGCCTGCTTCAAGCAAGAATGGTGGCCTTACTTTAGATATGGAAAATCAGTCTGGAAGGAATATAATATCTTGGACAAAGCTTGTGTTGGACATGTACCCCTCTGGTACATCTGTAAGGTACACAAGCACATAAAGGCTTATGCTTGAAACCTTTTTGATAATCTTTATAGCTATTTTCTAATTTAATCTACTTACATATACACATGATGGTTTGGGAAATGCATCACTATTAGATGGTGATTGAGACATTAATCTACATTGCCGTATGCAGACAAGAGTTGCTATTCATATGAGCATGCTTTAGGTCTCTGGCATTTGCATTGTCTAAAAGCTAATTTCACTGATCATGAAACAACTCAGTACAGAAAAAGTTTAGGATTTCTGGAATTGTTTAACTTCTAGGATATCTAAACTTGAATACTGGTTGCAACATTTATTTGTTGGGTGATCTATTTTAGATTGTAAGGTGGGAAGAGTTTTAGAGTTTCATTCTTTGTTTGCTTCATGTGATTGAGAGTACCAAAGGGTAAAGAAAACGAAGTTATTAGGCATTCATGCTAACAATAATTTTAGTGGCTTCTGATCGCTTTCTCTGTGTGTTACAGAAATTTGACATGCATCTATTGCAACGTTGAACAGGTATTGATAGCTTAATCCATCCATGATTTGTCTAATGCACCTGGTTGCAACCGTTGATAGCTTAATCCATCCATGATTTGTCTAATGCACCTGGTTGCAACCAATATTTTATTACAACCTGAGAATGCTCAGTTCTGCAAGTGGCAGTAATTTTTTCATCTTCTGCGAATGAAGATCATTAAGATGTGCTTTGTTGGGATGGGTGACTGCCTTATCTTGCATATGCATTTTTTTTCTTGGTTACCAAACATGTAAGCATAAGAGTGCTTTGCTGTATTCTTCTGCTGGATTAGACTGTCATTTCTTATCAAACAATAGTAATGCAGCTTAAAAATGGAGATTACTATAGCTTGTTCATCATTAATGCTGTACTCAAATGTTCAATTTTTACAATCCTCTTACCAACTTATTGCAACAAAAAGGGATAAAACAGGTATACATGATAGTGAGGAAGCTTTAGGCATGCATATAATCATATCGATTGATATGAGCTAAACTTTCTCCTAGCAAGTGCACTAGAATTATAGTATAGCAGTATAGGTATCATTCCCACGAGGATTAATCACTAATACTCAAAATCACACCTTTAACTACTATTCAAGCTGTCAATTATGAAGTTATTGACTAACAATTAATAACTATCCAAAAATACATAAACTAATTGATTCACTAAAAACGTACCAAAGTTCAGCTTTTCCTCACCCTCTCTACCATGAAAAGCTCTAAACATACTTTCTTTACATGAATTTGTGTAGTTTCCTCCAATAAGGTCAGCCATATTTTAGGTTCTAACTAAATATCTAGACGAATTTCTGAAATCAAACACCCAGTTTTTCAGGTCATGTATTCAATCAAAAACTATCTAGATACAGTAAAAATCAATGAAACTCATGTAATATTACCACTAAAATTATCCAAGAGTCCAATTTTGCAGGTTGTCTTAGTAATCCTAGCTATGCTTTATCAAGATCTAATAATCAATTCATCTAAGAATTTCATATATGTATCAATTAAAGGTTCATTTTTCAGGTTGCTTTAATGAATAACTTGCATAAAAATCAAAGAATCATTAAGAACAAAGCATAAATTTATTTGTTAAAAAGATAAAAATTAAACAATCAAATCATGGTAGAATAGGGTTTGGTGCAGCGTCCCTTTGGCACTAAAAAGAAATTAAGCTAACATGTTTGTAAACAAAAACAAAATTGGTAATAAATTCAGAAAAGACGTGATGGAAATAATATAATGAAAAACCCTGACACTAGGATAATCCCCTCTTCCCAACCTTCTCTCTTGAGTGCAGGTTGTGTAGGTTGTGCTGGGTGTGAAATTTGATATGTGGAAGCCCCTTTTATACTGAAAAATTCGTAATATCCTTGTCCTGGTCGGATTAGGAAGGTCTTTTCTTGATTTAGAAGACTTTTGTATTCCTATTTTGGAGTTCTTTCGCATATAGAATTGGTATCTGACCATATCTCTTCAATCCTTCCTATTTTAGCTCCGAAATTCCTAAATTTCAGCAAGACTTCTGCAAAATAACATAGAACTAACTAAGCAACAAACTAGAAGTCTAAATTAACAAAATAGAGCACAAAGTTATGCTAAAATAGAGAAAACATACTAAATAGTACTGCAGAATTGTTAGGCATCATCGATCACAATAAGTTTTGCAAGGAATATCTAATGTCCACTGAACAGGTAGTCGGCAACTACAGCTGTGATGCACCAGAGAAATTTGGAATCTTGAATTGCAGTTTTTTGGCTATATGTTTGCTACTTATATAATTCACATTTTATTATAATCTATGAACTGCTTAAATTTTGTGAATTAAAAAGTGGTCTATTAAGCATGCATTTCTGCTGCTTCTCAAATAATTATCCCACTTAATGTAATATCGTTGTTTGGACTTTTAATTCTATGATGGCAGCCTCCACGAGCAAAACATTGCCATGATTGTGATCAGTGTGTGCTTCAGTTTGATCATCATTGTGTTTGGCTTGGAACATGCATTGGCCTGAGAAATCATTGTCGATTTTGGTGAGTTATGTTGACTTGTTGATTTGTCTAACATATATAGCTTTGCTGTTGTATCCATTCTATTGTGTTATGGTTCTAATGCCTTTGCACATTTCCCTTCTTTTCTCGTTGTGATACTTTAGGTGGTACATATGTGGAGAAACAGCATTGTGCTTATGGACTTGTATCTTGTACATTGAATACTTGAAGGCTAACATAACAAGAGCTTGGTATGAATCTTTTTTAGTCCATTCATATCCTTGTACTGACATTTTCTCTTCCTTATGTCAAGTTTCTTTGATGCTATGCTAATATCATTACTGAAAAGATAGTGAAAGGGAAATAATATGATGGAAGTGGAAATAAACAGAAACTATTCACTTTCCAATAGGTTCAAAATGAATGTATCATTGGGTCACATTTAGGTAGATTTGATACTAAAGTGAAGCTATTGTTGTCAGGTGGAAGAGTGCCCTCATGATGCTGCTGTTGATTACTTTATCAATTTCCTTGATATTTCTCCTCCTCCTCCTACTTTTCCACGGGTATCTCTATACCATTTATCAACCTTTTCTAGCATCAGATTTTTATGATTTATATTTCACAGTTTCCCTATTTTATTATATGTGTTTATATGTGTCATATAATCAAACTTTGCTCTCTATAGATTATCCATTTTAGTTGGAAAATCGCACAAATAAAAGTGTTAAGAATGATTGCATAACTTCACGTGTTCTTTTTTAGTTGAGGGACTAACATACACTTGGGAAGAATTAGAAAGAAGGATGTTACCTTCTATGTAAAAACAAAAAAACAGGCGTAAGGGGGAGCAACCGCTGCCTAGTCATAACCGGCATGAATGTTGAAGGGAAAACCTGACAGGTAGAAGGGAAATCAAGCTACTTTGTTAAATCTGGTCATCTCTTGAAATCACTTAAGACCTGTCAAAGGTTAACTTGTGACATACAATCCATATGAAACCTTGTAAACCACCTCCCACCTGAGGAGTACCTTCTTCTTAGTGCTGATGCTGCTTTTAGTGCCTGCCGTAGATTTTTGTCTCAGTAGTTTAGCTAATTTGTACTTCTATATTAGCATCTTATCTTCTTTATCTGTTGAAGATGGTGACTAGATAAATCATACTTTTTGAATACCAATACAGCTGAAAGTTTATGCGCTTGTGCACGAAAAATCATTTAGATAGGTAATGAGGAACTTTGATCTGATAGGTGAAAACATATCAATTTATTCTGAAGGATGCTATGTTTCATTGGAGCATATGTCTACTTTTGGCATTTCATCACAAGTATAACATGTTATCTACAATTCCAATAGTCGGTCTTTGAAAAGGAAAATGTTGTTTTTCGACAAATGCCTCAGCCGCCCCACCTCCCTCCCACTCCCTATCTTCCCTATTGTGACAGTTCACTGAACTCATAATTTTATGCAGCTATCTTATTCTGACAAATCAGACTACCTATGAACTTGTAAGGCGTAGACGCATTCAATACCTCAGGTCTGCTATTTCTAGTTACTGCTGATTCAAATAAAGTTTCATTAATTACTGTGGCATGACTATGAAGTTTAATTAGAATTAAGAGTTTTATGTTTAATTCCTAGGTTGTGACCTCTCTATTACTAAAAGGAATTGAAAGTAAGCATAAGGTTTATGATTAGAATGTTTAAAACTAGCTTGGGAACCTCGGCTTGAATCCTTCGATAAGTTCATAGTTTCTTAATATGACAAGTTTTTTTTAACTGGCAAAACTTGACAGTAGTTCTTGAATTAATTTCTTAGCCAGTTCTTTTTCTTGGTCACGTAGGGGAATCCCCGAACGAGTGTACCCATTCAGTAAAGGACTTTGCCATAATGTATACAATTTCTGTTGTGCTCAAACCGACATATACAATTTGGAAAGGTTACCGACAGCAGTGGAAGTTGAAGAAAAATCGAGACCGTATACATGCTTAGATTTTTTTACCTGTCGCTGTTGCTGAGATATTGACAGGTACTTAATCATATTCCATCCCGAGGGTGTAGAAGTTTATTGTTTTCTGGTTGTCAATTTTGTTATGGAAAGGGTGGTCACCTTTTTTTTCTTCGGATTTTTTGATCAGCAATCTTCTTTGTGCCTCAAAAGTTTCTAGACGTGTTATTTTATGCTAGTGCAATCCTGTTGAACCAAAAGAAGTCTATGGTCTCTTTATATGCATACTAGAGTTGGATTGTGATTTTTCAACATCCTGAAAAACTGGTCTCCTGGTCGATCTTGACAATATGCTCACAACTTTTTGCTTTGGTATCATATACTTAGTCCTATGCTCTTGAAAGATTCAAGCAAAAATGGGCAGAGTATCAAAGAACACATAATTGAGATGTTGACAATATGCCGTAAATTCTAAAATCAGAAGTCCGTGAATGATTTGCTGAGAGTGATTATTGTTGGCACGCTACCAGTAACATAAATTGGAAATTATTATTAAACCATCTTTGGGAAAAGCGACCATCAAAAGAAATTTTGCACTTCGGTGCAAATAACTAGTCTGCGCCCGGTCTCTTTGCTGAGAAGTTGCAAAATACGAGAATAACAAAGGAATGGTATCCAAATGACTATGTATAGTAACGCTCAACAACATGCTTTAGAAAATAACAGATACACAAAGGAACTTTGAACTCAATGTTATTGTTACAACGATGTGGGGAGGAATGGGGTACGAGTCTAGAGCAAAGGGTGTGAATGACTTCGAAGTCTGAGACAGCTATTTCTTGTCAGAAGTTGGAAAATACCTTGTACTAATATAGCCTCAATTGTAGTACCTGCGTATATAGACAGCACTAAAGAATCGTGGTCGAGAAGTGGTCTTTTAACTTAATTTTTATTACTTGCGAAATTTGAGAGCCTCAAAGCGAGCTGCAAGTGCATCATAGTCTGGCAACTTGGGATGAACTCTAGGAATAGGGCCACGAGAAGAAGGTACTGCTGGTGGAGGGCGATCAGGTGGTGGTGGATAAGGAGCAGCAGGTGAATCTTCCATTTCAACCTCTTCATCGCAGTCTGATTCATCAAACTTTATATCTTCATGTGGGCTTGAGGAGTTGCAACTGTGCCTCCTAGATACATTCTGGCCTTCCATCTCAACTCGCCTCGGCTCATTGTAGCTGTGTCTTCTATAGGCATGCTGACCGCCCATCTGTACCACTCTTGTCTCGTTACTTGGATGATAATGAGATCCATTAGAACTATGTGACTTGTACATCCTCTCAGTGCCTTCTGATTCACAATCCATGACATCTGGGTTAATCTGTGGGTTATGTGGCATTGAGAGACTCGGGGGCTTGTTTATTCCAGGTCCATTATCTGTACTCAAATAATCAAAAGCATTGGATTGACAAGCTTGATTGTAGCCCTTATTGGCAAGATAAGCAGCGGCTTGTGCAGCTGCAATTGCTTGCTTTGCAGATTCTGCGGCTGCTTCAGCAGCAGTTGCAGTGTCTTCAAAGTTCACATTGCCACATGATCTGCCAATGGTCCAGAAAAATGTCAAAACAATTGAGTATTCATGCAAATCCGTAGCCACACTTTTGAGACATGTCCATAAAAACATAATCAGCCTACCTAATAGTTGGCTTATTTGGCCCAGCAGACTGAACAACTGCTGGCTTAACCGGTAAGCTGGTAGCACTTACAAAAGTGCATGGTCCTTCCTGTTAAAATAGATTGACAGAGATTTTTAGAACAATAATGCCATTGTATAGATGAAGAGCAGAAGAAAAGAGGAGATGATGTACTCACTATAAGCTCATCAGGAGGCTTGAGAAGCTCCTTTTCTGATTCTGATGTATCCCATTCGATCTGGTACTCCTTAGCAATTTCCTTCATGACTTTCAACTTCACTTCACCAGTAGGTGTTCTAACAGACAGCTTGTCAATTAACTACAAGCAAAACAAAACAAATAATATGATATATTCCTAAGTGAAAATTTGTCCATGTGTTCGAGATGTGTTTCTACAGCCTATACTGAAAAGAAACGAAAGAAAAAACAAGTGCCAATTCAATAGGAAGAAATCCGTCAAGAGTATTATCAAGTAAATGGTAGTTATACAAGCAAGAGAGTGCTAACCAGACGATTGACACCACAATTGGGTCGCAAATCAACAGCTGCAGATACAAAGTCTCTCCCATACTTCTTTTCAAATATCTTCCTGATTGATAATAATTCTGGAATTTCAGAGCACCTCGGGGATGCAAATATCAAACTGGCAATCCCTTCTTTCAGATCTGCCGGACAGTCCCTGGAACAAATCCAAATAAAAAATCCTTTTAAATGTAGTTTAAATAAGAAATGCGGCCCGTAATCCTATCATTCTCACCTTTGCTTTGCAATGATAGTAAGTCTTGCCACAACTAACTCGCAGAAGAGCTCAATGAACTCATTAGCAGCCAAAACATTCTGCTCTCTGATCACATGCTCAACCTGCGACATCACAAACAATTTGTTAGTTTTGTTTGCCAAAACCATGTTGGAGGAGAGGAATGCTGATTCCTTCATCCTTTAACGTACAGAACTAGCAGTTTTTGGACATACTAATCTAAACATTGGAGAACTATACATCTCTTTCATAAAACATTCAACCATCAGCGTAGAAGTAGCAGTCTCTTAAAATATCACATATAACAAAATTAGTTCCATGGTACCAGCTAGAACTTGGATTAGCAAGAATCTAGTACTTTAGGACGATGATAAACAACATTTTATTATGTTAAATTATAAACCTTTATTCTAAATAATATTTCCCCTATTACATCATTAACCTTCCGTACCTCGCAAATATCCTCAAGAAACAGAACAAATAAAGTAAATTACCCGGATACGAGCAGTGGCATCCTGGCCAGACTGAAGAAGCATTGCAATGTCTCTTCTCATTTGCCTCACCACCACCTCTCTCTTGTTTCGCAACAGCTTAATCCTCGCCACTGCCATCTTAGCCGCCGTCTTACTATTCTCAGTTTCCACATATACCGATTGACAAAAACAAACAAACCCATCAAATTAATTCGGACAGTCAAAGCAAAATACATACTGTTTACCATAACCTCACTAGAAAATCTTAAAAAGGCTACGTTTTTATGGCACAAAAATAGAGGAGTAATCTCATTCGTTCTCATGAAGCAATGAATGTACCATTTGGAGGAGTTGAAGCGAGGACAAAATATGGACAGTGTGCGCTTCATGAGCTTCTTTGTATGGAAAGTAGCCACTTCAACCACCGTCATTGGCTCTTCACCGGCAGATGAGAGCGAGGGAGTATCACTAATACGCTGACGATTACAGTAATAATGTGCTTCTTGACGTTCTTATTGATCAAACGGGTTCACTGTGGGGTCCCCCTAGATTGCCGACTAAAATAGCCGTTATGTTATTTGACAAATCGAGTTGTGTGCGAGAATCCAATGTCCCAACACAACTCAACTATGTTGTTGTTGGGCGTGTAAAGTGTGACCTTTCACAACTTCAGATTCCAAGGACCCATGTGAAAGGCCTGTTTCAAAGTACGAGGAAATTGCGGGCTACGGGCTAATTTGCTTGAGTCCAACGATTTAGTTGACAACCACCAAGTAATATACACAGATCATTTGTTTTGAAGAGGCTGATCTATTTTAGACAGCCCAAATATTTAGATGCGAAAATGGCTTCCTTACTAAAATAAAAAATAAAAAGTTCCCGTGCATGGAATTGACTCTCTTTACTCATTCACATCTCATATATTTTAATCCTAAGTTTTATCAAAAATGTTGACAAAGACAAGACAAAGAAGAAATAGAAGCTTGACCTGTATCATTTTTCACTCTTCAAATCCGTCTAAGACAGGAAGCTCCACCTCTAGAAAGAAAGAAACTTCTTAGAGATTCAACCCTAATTTTTAATGTTGTACGAGATGGAGATGCTTACTTGTATAATACTGTCGGTTGGAAGAAGTTTGGACAGCAACATAGCCACGGGAACACTTGGAAGCCACAAAGAAGTGCTAAGAGGAAACCCTAATCGCTAAATATGAAACGTGAAGAAGTTGATTATCTGTGAAGAAGAGTCCTATAGAAGCTAATCAAGTCGACCGCCGAAGTTCTCACCTCCTCAGGAGCCTCATTCAGTGCCAGAGACAGCCACAACAAATCGCCCGTCAGAA
>JANIPM010000233.1:18231920-18243088 GCA_027478405.1 Erythroxylum cassinoides
GGTGGGAGAGCTCACAAGTCTATAAACCCCACATCAGCTTCATTTATTACCGATGTGGGACAATTTTTATCATAACACGTACTTGCTCGCCGTTTTGGGGGGCAACATCAGCCCTACCGCCAAAGACTTGAAGAAGATTCTCGGATCCGGTACTTTTTCCTTTATTTTAGTTTTTTATGTTTTAACTATTTTCTTCGTATTGTTACGATTATACATTTCAGAGTTACACATTGATAAGGTGTTGCATTGTTAAGTATCTAATGGCTGTTAATGTATTTGAATGCTATATATTCATTCATATATGTGTGTGTAGTTATTTGCATGTAAATGCTTGAGCTAACTGTATGAAAGAATTTGGTTATGAGAAATTGAGTTTATTATTTTCATTTTGATTGCAGTTGGAGCTGATGCTGATGATGACAGGATTGAGTTAATATTGTCTCAAGTTGGTGGACACGATATTACCGAGCTGATTGCAGCTGGTAGGGAGAAGTTGGCTTCAGTTCCTTCTGGTAGTGGTGTTGCTGTTGCGGCAGCACCTGCTCCTGCTGGTGGAGGTGGGGGTGGAGGTGCTGCACCAGCTGCTGAAGCAAAGAAAGAGGAAAAGGTGGAAGAGAAGGAAGAGTCTGATGAGGTACAATTTGTTTCCTTGATATGGTTGCATGCAAATCTTGGTTTTGTTATATCAGGATGAGTTTATTGTTTACCATTGCCTTTTTTCGTTTGATTTGCTGCAGGACATGGGTTTTAGTCTCTTTGATTAAGAATCTAATGGCTGATTTGTTGATGTCAAGACTCTTTTTTTGTTTTAGGTGATTGAGATCAGACTCTTTACAGAAGTGTAAAGTTTTGATTCAATCACAATACTTGAATCATTTCACTATTGAATGTGCAAATAATTTAATGATGGGTTTAGATTCTTGATAGTTGATTTGATTACTACTAGTTGGATTAACTAGCAATTAGGTTTGCTTGTGTTGCCTAATTTAAATTGGCTTTTGACTGTTGGTGTCCTACACTTGGTTATTTGATTTGAAACATTAGCTCTCTTCGCAAGGACTAGTCTGCTCTCAGCTGGGTGAGCTCTATTATATTATGTTGTTAAAACCTGGATTTTAAACCCCTTAGTTGTCAGTTGATAATACGATGAGCTGAGGCTACCTTGTAAAAGAATCAGGATTATGTGTAGACTTATTGGTTTCACTTATCCATGTAATCTGAGGTGTTCACATTAACACTGAAAACGAAATACAGCTAGTTCAATGTACTGCAAACATTTAGACGGCATCTATTCCTGATAGGAACTGTAAATGTACATGCATATTTGGGATATAACATAATGAAAGAAATTCTAGCATGCAACACAAATTACAACATAGAAGAATGTATTGCATTGTGGTTTACAGGCTGAGTCCTAAGTAAGTTATATTATGTTCAGTCATTTTTATGTAATGTAATTTAGTCTCGATAAATCCCCGTGGTATGATAACAATCTGCCTGTAAGAATAAGATGATGACATTGCTATAATGAAATTGAAGATAAAGCTTATTTATGACTTTTCTTCAATCAAATCTTCCAAAGGATAGTATGTACGCAATACGGTTGGACTAATGTTCTCATCAATGTATATCATCAAACCAAAGCTGCAAACTTGACTTTTTAACGGCCAAGGTATGTTATATTAAGTTTTACTTACACGCCAAGGGAAAGAACAATATAGTAGTTGCTCTAGGATTTTGAGACCTGCAACCCGTGGATGTCTGATGCAGCAGGTGATGTGGTGTACTACTGACAGTGCATGAAAGATGTACGTAACATACACAGCAAAAGCAAGATGATGATCATGTTGTAGGCGACTGAAGGAAATCAGGGTTTACATCAACCAATCGCAAATTCTCCGGGACATCCTCCTGTAGAAACCACCAGGGACCATTTTTCGACATTAATCTGTCCAGAAACACACAATCATAGTTAAGCAAATATGAACAAGAACATTTATAAGGTTTGGACATTTTAATTAGAGCGGCAAGAACATCGATAAATCTGGTTTTTAAGAAAGACGATGTATAGTAAAAATTTGTATATTTCACTACCTCATATAGCCAGCAACGGTCCTCAATCCCATGAAAAGAGTTAAGCCAGACCAAACCCCAGAAAGTCCAAAAAACGAAGGTGCGTAGAGCATAAATGCGGAAGAAACTGCCCCAACTGCCATCTGTTTTGTTTGATATTAGAACATCAGCGTAGGTAAACTCAATAGGCTGAACTGATGTTAATTTCATGAGGGGGCAGCTTACCATAGACCAAGCAGCATAAGAGAAATCTGATATACCATAATGGAGACCATCGAAGATATAAGCAAGAGCATTGATCGGTTGGCTTGCGCTAACAAACTGTGGAATGTTGATACAGGATTGGATTGGATTGGATTGAATAATTTGTATGCCATAAGAATATGAAGAATAAGAGATATACCAGTATCCCTGATCTGACAATTGCTAGTACCTCCGCGTCCTTAGTGAACAGAGTTGCTAAAGACCCAAATGATACACCCAACAGCAGAGCTAAGGAAAGACCGGTAATTAATCCTGTCTGAAGAGAAATATAGGACAGACTCAGATATTGTCTAACCAAGGATGATCGAACATTAAAAAAAAAGAAAAAACACTTTAATGAGCACAAACTGGGGAGATTAACATTTACCTTTAGAGCAAAGAAAGTGATTTGTTTTACTGTTCTGTAGTCACCTTTTGCAGAAGAACTTGCAATAAGGGCCTGTAAAAGGAAAATGTACTTTCAAATTGAGGGATGGTGCAGTCTCAGATCTTAATAACAGGCTCCAGTTAGTGAGGCTGAAGGTGACTGAGATTGAACCTTGTGAATTAGCTGAAATATTAGCTTTTCAAGTGATAAGCCTGAACTGAAATGAACTGGAATTGAACTTACTTGACCCGATGCACCTTGAGCATCTGCTAGGAGCGAAACTGATAACCAAACCTGCAGACAGATTTGATGAGCTGCCATGGCCAAAGCTCCTTGACGGGCTGCCATTGATGTGCTCAACGTTATTGTCATCACAGCAGCTAGTGTTCTCCCGAGAAGAAAACCGCCTAAGATAGAAATACTTTTGTCTTTCAGATTATCTTCTTAATAAACCACGAGTTCAAGGACATGATACAAGAAACAGAAATTCGAGCATGAATGACCAACTAGTTTACTAATTCTATATCTCGTTAAGCTGCCTGATGAAGGCAGAATTCAGGGCAATTCCAACAGGATGCTTGAATAATTACACCTAGAAGTTAAGTGCATCGTATCATATTCTAAAGACCTGAATAACTACAATATATATGTTCACCATATCTCAATCAGTCACATGACATCTGAAAACACTCACCAGATCTTAGGTAGCAACCGAAATGCATGTTCCGGATATTGGGAAGTGACAACACCGTTCTCTTGTTAAGATGCCAAATCATCATAAATGTAACGACGTATCTGAAAAGTATGATCTATAGCTGTTTATATCAAGTTTACAAGTAGTAACAATGAAATGAGGGATGAGGTACAGAAGGCACCTACTGGGATATAACAGTAGAAATAGCAGCACCAGTTACACCCAATTTAGACGCATACATTAATAAAGGAAACAAGAATACAGCTGAAAAGTTGCCAAACCCTGCAAATTAATCATGTCCAGAGCATCTGGTGAGATTAAAACAGCCAAATAAAGCTTGATGATCAGGATTGAAGCAACTACAACTTCATAGTCAAACTGTATTATTATAAAATCAAGGAGTAGTCAATGTCTCTGAAGCTAAATCTTCATAGACATCAATCCTAATTGTTAGTCATCTTGGTTATACTTGGTTATATCGATGTTTTATGGGATTTTCTTTTCCAGTCAATTTCACCGCTAAGCCATATTTTTATGCATCAAAGGTCCAAGTAACCAAAAACTTAAAGAAGGTCAATTAGATGCTTGCCTAGACAGAAGACAGGAGTCTTTGTATCCTTAAACCCTCGGAAGATACCCTGAATTGCTAGAGTAACCACAACAGCAGGAGCACCAAGTGCTCTGAGCTTGAGAAATCTCTCAGCTGGAATTCGCATTGGAGAAGCCTGTTCAGAATACTAGTATGAGAAAACACCAAGTCCACCTTGGAAATGGAAAGAGGTTCAGACGAAATTCAAAATACCATAACAAAGAGAAAGATATTCAGGACGATGTATCAATATAATGCAATACCTGAAAATAAAATAGAGAAATTTAGAAGTGGAAAATGGAAGTTCTGAAAAGCACTGTTTTTAAAAATGGACAACTATGGGGATTGCTTACAGGTGATATCCCCATCACTTGAAGAAAAAAGCCGGATCCGAAGTACATAGACAAAGCCTCGAATACACCAATTCCTAATGCTAAAACTAAGGCTGTTGAGATCGAAGGCAGTGACTTTCTTTCACACATTTCATCTATGTGACTTCCAACCCCTGCATGATAAAATGATGCCAAACAGAAGAAATTGCATTGTCAGTTCCTTCTTTTCACATGCATTCAAGATTTCACTTGAAGCTAATCAAACACCAATACCTGATGTGGACTTGCCAGCACTCCTTGCAATATCTTCGGCCACAAATGAAGTAGCAACACTAAGGAGAGGTATATTGAAAACTTTTGATAGGATGTTGAAGATCGACATAGACACACCAGCTGATGCCAACTCCAGAGGCCCTGTTGGAACAGGAAAATTTGAAAGCTTCTTTACTAATTACCATCTATAGTTTAAATCTGTGTGTGGTAAAGAAATCGCAGTAAGTAGCCAATACTAAAAGAGAAACAGAACATGTGACATTGGTTGGACTATGCAACATTACTGTTAGATTATGCAGTAGAATTTCAGCGATATATCAGTTCAGCAAACTTAGACAGAGACCTCCTAATAGGACCTTATAGTATTATGACCAAGAACAGATATATTGCCATATTTTCATAAGAAATGATTTGAGAAGTGGAATCACCAAAAAACTTACCCAATCTGCCTACATAAGCTGTTTCCATCAGCTGTGCTAAGGGCTCAATCGCTTGTCCAGCAATTGCAGGTAAAGAAAGCATTATAAGCTCAGTTTGCACACTTTGCGAGTGAGATTGACTGGTTATCATGGAGTCACTACGAGCCAACCAGAAATTTTGTGAGTACAAAAAAAGATCATTGATGTTCTTATCAGGACAAACATTTTATTGCCAATAGAAAAGGTTGATGCAACCTGATTCCATTTAATTTAATGAGAGTGTCGCTAAAACTTCATTACTGGATATACAATCATGAAAATGCGTGGATAAAAGGAATGCAGAGGCAACTTACAAAGTTCCCTTGCTTAGAGATCTTCCACAATTGGAAGTGAAACTCTCCTCCAGACCGGGTAGCTTCAAGCAGTATTCTGCAGTTTGCTGATCACCGATTGACCCGCAACACTTTGCCACACTGGTGGATCTGAATCCCCTTGCGTTGAAACCATCAAAGAGCTGATTATGAGGAGCTTTTGTTGCATCTTTCAAAAGAAAAGCTTTGCTCCATTTCTTCAATTCCCTTCTTTCGCATTGTTTACCAGTAATTCCGCAAAATGGCGCACCATTCAATTTAACAGCCGTCATAGATGCTGATAAATAGACTGGCCTTGCAGTTAAAAGAACAGATACAAAGGTCCAGGTGATCTGTATAGCATAAACGAACAGTGTGAATCAACATTACATGTCCTAGCAAGACAGGATAAAGAAGATGTGATAACAAATTGATGGCTCCAACATTTGGTTACTGAAAACAGGTAAATCCATGTTTGCAGTCCTTGGCTATATTATGATACCAGAACAGAAGATATAACCATGACCTAACAGATTATAGTCGTGAAATCCTAGCAACACCCAGTATTTATAAAGGAATAAAAACCGCATTTGGCCGTTGTTTAGGGAGCATCCAGATTGAAATATGAGAAAAATGAACATTAAATGGCTCAAATGGATACCTTATATGTACAAAAATTTGACTGAATCTGCTTCTTGTCTCTTTTTCAGAGGCTGAACAGATAATATCCCAACTTGGATTGGGTTGCAACACAAAGATGAAACAATGTGGATAATTTACTTGCCTCAGGACATGGAGGGGCAAGGACCTTGCAGAGAAGCTTAACCAACTGCTAAAAATGTGGCTGTCCTTATAAAAAGAACTAAACAAAGGTAACTAGACAAAAGTTTCCTCTTTCTCGACATCACAATATTACGGTAGGCTTTGGTTGGTTGGTACCATTTACGCAGGTTGATTGTTGGGTAGATAACATATGTGGAAATAGAGAAGAGACTGTTGGGTCCATCTTGGCTTAAGTATTTTGCTTCCTGTCAAGTAATTGTAATCATTCTTGTCAATAACAGTATCAAAGCTTCAATCTTTGAGTGGTTATAAATCCTTGTAACTCGGTGAATGATGCTTGGTGGTTAGAACTTTAATGAATTAGGGGATTCTGCTTTAAGTGCCCTGTCACTTACAGGGCACCCACCTCAAGAATTATTAAAACGCCATAACTGGAGAGAGAGAGAGGAGAAGAAAATGAACCCCAACTACCATGAGAGTGACAACAAAGTTTGGAGAACAAATTCACATGACATGAGGTTGTCATTTCTCCCAGCTAAGCACTTTTTTATCATCCTCAGAATTTAGAACCTCCCAAATGGGACATTCCAATCAGTGGACCTCGAACCTTTTCCATGTGCGCTTAAACAACTACCTCAGGCACTAGTCGTTTGTCGGTCACAGAGTTTTCCTCAGTCCTGTAGTGCTAATGGGGGCTACAATAATTGGTAAACTCATTGCCATTGTTGAAAGATTTCTAATTTAGAGAAACGTGGGTAGCCCCAAGTCCAACTATATGAAAAGCTTCCTTGCTATACTGTTAAAAGAATATGAAGTTAACCATAAGAAACATTACACTCTGTGAGTGAAATGTATGCAAGTTCTCCGCCATACTGCTGATGTTAGACAAAAGTTTTGGCAAAGCTCCTCTACCCGTATACTATTGATTAAAAACATTACATCAGTTATATATTCAAAACTGTTTATCATTAGTTCATTACTGTCCAATACGGGGTAGAAAGGTCTTGGGTCTTAGAATTACATTGCCACATACTGGAACTTAGAAAGGCAGTCCATTTTGAATAGCTTAATGAACCTTTTCTTTTGTCTTTGAAAGGAAAGCTACGTCGTAGTCGCTCCCATATTATTGGAACGACGTGGCGTGCTGTCCAAAGGCAGATGTCATTCCACTTCCGGATCTTGCCAAGATACGGTTGGGATCCACTTGAGGATTTTTCAATTAATTCGTTAATTATTGGTGTGGGAAGAGGGTGGAAAGAAACGTAAATCATTAACTCGTTATCATTTTAAATGCTTGGAGATTTGAAAAATCTCCAATTCTAAGACCCATACTTTAAATTTAAAAAAATTAAGCAGGTTTCAGAGTCTAGTTTGCATATGAATGAGTATCTTATACAAAGTGTCCACAATGATGACTTACATAGACTAAAACTCTATTGGATTTAAAATAATGGATAGGAGGACCATCTTTATCTTTTATATGTGAAAATACAGGCTAAGTCTTAAGGCTAGTAGCCCTAGATGATGGATCTGATAGATCTGGTTGTCCAGTGGGCTGGATCATCATGATAGATCCTGATGTTGATGGATCAGGCGTGTTGTCGCTAGGTCTGTTGTAGATGGATTTGACTGAGCCATCTCTTAGTGTCTTCAGAATTGGAGGAGTCGTTGTATGAAAAGAGTGTCGATTAGGCGCGTGGAATACCTTCTAATAGTTGGTAATCTATTCTATAGGCATCAATTTTTCAAGCTCCTGCGCAGATAACTGCTTCGGGATCTGAATAATTGTTGTCTGATTATTAGCAACATCAGCAACCATATAAAGAGCATTCGAAGTAAAGTTGGGAAAATTTATGTCCAACGCATGATTCTACAGACGATTGATCATCTGGTGATGTAGAGTAGCCATGATAGCTGTAGGATCTTGATATGCTCCAATGATTTGGATCTAAACTTGTAGTCGTTCAGATAAAGTGGGATCATCCAACCTGATGTTGAAATGAGGTGCTATGGTCAAGATGACACTTCCTTTATCAAGAGTAGTAAGCAAGGTACCAATAAGTGCATTCTGACATGTTGTGTAGGTAGTGTCAAGAAGGGATATCCTGGCTGTTGTAGGAATACATTTTCTTCCATATAAGGTAAGAACAAGTCGTATAGCTCCAACATGAAGATGTGTATGGTTCAGCTCTTTCCATAAGGCGATCAGCTCCTTAGGAATCTCAAACTTTACGTATTGTTTTGTTATTGTAGATCTGAGACCACAATGTTCCAATCTGAAACTTTGGATGACTTCTTTCAAACGAGGTGTAGAAGTAGATAACACACTCTTAATACTTCTCGTCTAAGAACGGTCACGATAATATATATTGTATGAACTTAACAATGGTAAAGAAGACTCACAAACACGATTTTTTCTACAGGTACATGAGTAATTTCAACAAGATTTTTTATTTTGTTGGATAAGACATGCTTCACACTTTTAGGCAAACTAGCTAAAGACAAACTAGAAGATAAATGAACTGGATCTGGAGAAGTTTCATAACTCTTATGAGACTCTCTTCTTACTCCCTTTCTAACCTGAATCAAAATGTTCCCCCCGGCCAAAGATGCGAAGGTTGTTATGTTTCCAAGTAAACCACAAGTATTAGTGGAATACTAAGCGAGGCAGACACAGATGACGATGATCCAAGGTATCAAAGGAGAAGGACGAAGAAATCAAAGCCCAAATCTCGGTGCTTGCCTTCTCGTGACTATCATCCTCTTGGTGATGATAAAGATCCAGACGCATAATGGTCTATCTATTGAAAGATCCAAACCAAAGTCTCTAAATGAGATGCTCCGGTCATCTATATTTGTTAAGTCAGATCCCTGCAGATCTACTAGTGAATCGTGCAGATTTATGTTACAACTCCTACTCCTATGCCTTGCATGATGGTATTAGCAGATGAGGATAACTTTCCTCAATTATCCAGGAGTACTGATGATTCACAGCAGGTTATCTTCAACCCTTATATCAGAGCGTCGGGAATTACTTCACAAGGAACATTTTTATCTAATCCATCTGATGAAGTGCTTAACTGGCAGACATCCAATGTACTAGCACAGAACAAAGTTCTAAGAACGATTGTTTCCAAGCTGGATGGAATTAGTCAACAAAATACTGCTACTCATCGAAAGGTCGATTCTGTTATGGAATAGATACAAGTGATGTATCGCTCTTATAAAGCCCATATTTAGCATCTTGATGTTGAAATTAGACAATACATCTCAACCCAATACATGGAGCCAGAATTCAACTCTAAAGTTCGAAAGATACAGGAGATACAAATGACTGTACGGTAAATGGAATCAGACATGCATACTTCTCAATCACAACAGATATATGGCTCATCCTTTTTGGATTTTCTAAATACACAGCCATCATATCCCTCGCCTATGTATCATCGGTATCTAGAAGAAGTTGACTATTCAAAGGTATTCAAGTTCAACTACCATTTGATTAGATAATATGTACATCCTCAGACAACTCATGTAAAATCTCGACGATCAAAGCTGAAGTCATCATCTGATCGTATGTCTAAGCCTCAAGTTCCTGAGCAATCTTCAAAGGTTCCAGAAGCGTCATCTTCTTATACACCTTTTGAACTAGAAGAATAGTGGAGAAAGCCCTTAAGGATTCAAACTCGTCCAGAATCTCCACCACTAGTACAACCTTCCACTTCTTCTCTTGGGAAGGATAAAGCTAAGCAAATAAAGTATATAGCTACTCTGACTTTTAAACCTCTTGCAGATAATTCCAGTTCTCTTTTAGAGAAAACTAATGCGGAAAACAATACATCTGAAATCTCTGCAACACCATCTGATAACTTATCTAAGTTAAAGTGTTCAATTGAACAATCTTCTCATCTATCAGAACACTAGCTCATCAGAGTCATCATATGAACCAGTCACTTCACCATCGACTGATGATTTAGCTAACTTTGTTGATCTTTCAGAATTATCTAATATTCTGATGACAATGCCTCAATATATTGAAGAACCAGAAATCAGTGAAGCCGAATCTGTTGGGACTGATCCCTTCAGACCATAACCTACACCTCAAGAAACACTAGCTACGGCAGCTGCACAGCCGACAACCAAACCTATTTCAGGACCTTGGTTTACTTTTGATGATCTACCTTTAAAGAAATGGCGAGATAGACTTTATGAGTTCGGTGCATGGATTGATCTACAAATGACCAGACCTAATCATCCTCTTTCGGATATTTTGTCTAAATTCACATCCAGATTTAATGGAACTTTGCGAGAATGGTGGCAAAGCATTAGTGAACATCAAAAGCGTCATTAACTCTTTAACTATAAGTAGAATGGGCTTGAGGAATCAAGAAAAAGAAGATGCAGATTCTATGACGAAAACAAGGATTGAGGGGGAGCGTATTGGCAAATGAAGTTTGAGTGAAAAAGTAACTCCCACAAGAAAATCAAAATCTCAATCCACTGGAAGAATGTCTACAGAAGGATTGAAGAAATCATCAGATGATACAATGAAAGTTAAGATGATTTCTCAAAAAGAAGAAAGTCAGGTGCAACAGACAGAGAAACAAGTGACTTTGAAGAGAAAAGGGGAAACACTTATTTCAGAGAAACCCAAACAAGTAGAAAGATCACCTAGACTACGAACTTTGCGTCAATAAGAGTAGAAGAAGAATAAAGAGTTGACCCATAGTGGAGATTTTGGAAAGAAATCTTTGCAGGCAACCAGAACCTTAGTCTCAATTTTGCAAGAAGACTCAGCAAAATTGGTTAAAGAAACTGAAATTAAGAGGAAGTTGGAATTTGAGAAGAAGAAATCCTAACCTCAACCTCAACAACAAACTTCTAGGCTAATTGAAGAAAGTAAGAAGCATAAAATCAGTCAGAAAAAGAGCACTCCAACTGTTGTTCATCAAAAGAAAAGGTCAGTTGAATATAGTCCAGCATAGGTTAATCCTTCTCAACCAATGAGAATAGAAAATTTGAAA
>JANIPM010000233.1:18286678-18296772 GCA_027478405.1 Erythroxylum cassinoides
GCCCACTTTTATTCATAACATCTTCAATCAACACATTACAATCAATATAATTTCAATAAGCAATTGGGGCCCATTACGAATACAAAACACTATTTTACAAAAAATGCGAAATACAAATTTATACAAGAATAGGATAACAATAATACAGACGCGTACTGATCCCGACTTCTATCTTTCCCTTGCATGTAGTAGGTATACTCCCGTTTACCTAACGGGGTATTCTTCTGAACCTGAAAAAATATTTGCAAATTTTGGATGAGTTTTGCGAACTCAATGAGTGACCATCATCGATGACTCACCCAGTCACTTAACACATAATTCACATCATTTCACAATCTCACATTAAATGCAATTTAATCACTCATATAATGCATATGCAATGTACATGAGACCCACTTTTCATTTGTTATTTTGTTGTAATCAAGTGCCTAAACTGTCCCATATAGGGCTCATTGATAACTGTTCATTATCTGCTTGGGGGATACATGGCTCATTAAACGTTGAGCCTAAGGCTCTAATTCACTTTTGAGCTCGAAGCTCATTTTCACTCGTTGAGTTTTAAGCTCTGATTGGTGGCTACTCTAGTCACAGCAGCCATTATGTTTCATGAATTCATGAAATGCCTAAGTCTCCACTAGGGATATGACTCCAATATTCACTTTTGATTCATTAAATATTCATTTCTAATTTGTCTCTCCATTGATCACTCTGATATTGAATCGTCTGATCAACTTAACCTAATTTAGAGAAATTCTCCTTTGAAAGAAAATTTCTTGCTATTATCAACGATACTGTTCATATAATCCTTATCAATCAACTGTCTTAATCATCACGTATCGATTATTTTTAGTACCTCAAGAAGGTCAATTTCTATCATTTTGTACACGGTCATAACTTAAGTGGGTATCATCAAGGTCATCCCATTATATTTAGAGATTTATTTCTGACATATCACCAATTATCTTACTATAGGAATACTTTGATCTCAAATGATCATAGACAATATTTGTTGGAACCCCTCCCTAGCGAGACGCGGGTCCGACGTCCTACGTGACATCTGGACACGCATCTTACGAGGGAGGAATTCCTCACCACAAAAATTAACTCAATCGAACCAAAATTCATAAATTTGGTATCCATAAAAAGGTAAAAAGAAGCTTTTCAATTTCCAAGAAGGATTTAAGAACTAATTTGGCCATTAAGGGGATCAAAAATTTGCTTCAAAATTTCAGCCCAAACTCAAATTTTCCTACCCCATTTTGATAAAATTAGATATTCGGGTTTTAGTGGGAATTAACGGATTGTATTAAAGAAAGCCAATTATGTGACAGTATTGAATATTTTTTCGTTTTTGGACGATTTGCGATCTATAGAGATCCGATTGAGGAGATTTCTGATTCTATTTGACCAAAAGACAGAATTTCATTTGAGTTTAGGAATCGGATTTTATTATGGGCCCTGAGCAGATCAATTTTATTGGAGGATAATTAAAGTAAATTTATCAAGATTTGTTCGGATGACATTAAATTAAGTTCGATTGAGTTAATTTTTGTGGTGAGGAATTCCTCCCTCGTGAGATGCGCGTCCAGATGTCACGTGGGACGTCGGACACGTGTCTCTCTGGGGAGGGGTTCCAACATAAGGGGTTTCGAGTTCTTATTATTGTGTTTTTTTTTCTAAAAACAACAAAAAAAATCAGTAGTTAAACAAGAAGAAAATGTTGCTATAGTAAAATAAGGTAAAGAAAACGAAAAAAATTCAGCAGCTAGATAAGAAAACATTGCTATGGTAAAAAAAAAAGTCAAGAAAGAAACAAAAATAAAAAATGGTTGCAAAAAAATATCTTTAGGGGTTGGCATGATTATAGGATTTTCTTTTGTTGGTTTCCTATTTTGTTTATTTTCTTTACATCTTTGCATTCAAGTTAATTTTTCCACTAGGTCAATTTCAATTCCCACATTTATGCATTAGTTTCGTCATTTTCTTTCATTCTAAGTTTCTATTGTTTTATCTCTTATTGTTTCTTTTTGTTTCCATTTACACGATAATTAACAACTTGATTCTTGTTAATTCAAATTTTGTATTTTTTGGGCATCATACATCCTTTTCTCTTGTGTGCCCATTTTTCCTTCATTCAATTCGGTATACTTGCTTCTATATTTGTGTTCATCTTCTTTCTCAGGTATTTTCATTGCATTCCTAAATCTTAATTTACTGTTTGTGTATTGCGTGGACTGGAAACTAAATTCTGAAGTGCAATTGAGGACATCAAGTTTGAGTGGAAAAAGGCTTGAGTGTGTAAGCTTAAAAGAGGTAAAAAAAAAAAGCCAATTTTGAGTGAAACATGAGTGAGTGTCATCTTTTGAGTGAAACATGTAAGAGAGTGACTTATGAGGTTATCTTTATTGCTTACCATTTTTCTTGCAGCTTTTATCATAAGAATGGCCGATAGAATTGATGGGAAGGAAACAATACATGAGGAGGATGACAATGTGCCTAATTTGAAAGTGATGTATAAGGCATTCATGAATAAGTTTAAGAAGTTATCTATTATGATGGATGTTATGGATGAGAGAATTAATGAAACTAGTAAAATCCAAAATCATAGTAGATCAATTAGCAGTCATAGGAATCGGGAGGAAGAATTGGAAAGAATGTATGACGAGCACGAAGATGAAGTGCAATCCGTGACTGGTAGAATAAGGAGGGAAGAAAGAGTGGAGAAAAAAGATAGAAACATTGATGCCATCAAGATAAAAATTTCGTCCTTCAAAAGTAGGAATGATGCTGAATTGTACTTGGAGTGGGAAAGAAAGGTGGATATGATTTTTGCTTGTCATAACTATTCTGAAGATAAGAAGTGAGATTAGCAGCAGTGGAATTTTCTAATTATGTATTAGTTTGGTAGGATGAATTGGTAAAGACTAGGAGGAGCAATAGGGAATCACCTATATCCACTTGGGAAGAGATGAAAAGAGTGACGAAGAAAAGGTTTGTACCACCTTATTACTATAGAGAGTCACACAAGAAATTAGATCAGTAGAAGATTATCACAAGGAGATGAAGATAATATTGATTAAAGCTAACATAGAAGATGAGGAGGAAGTGAAAATGGCTCAGCTCATGGGTGGATTGAATAGGGAAATTGCTAATGTGGTTGAATTGTAACATTATATGGAGATGGAGGACTTCATGAACATTGCCATAAGGTGGAGAGACAACAAAAACAAAGAAGATCAGGTAAGTCTTTCTAAATTCCAGCAGCAAATGGAATAAGAAATGGAGCAAAAATGAAGATAAGAAGAGAGAGCACTATGTGCATTCCAAGGAGAAAGGCAATGAGTTAAACAAAGGCAAGGAGAGGAGAACTTCAATTAAAAAAGGTACTACTAATTCATCCTGTACACCTTCTAAACATAAGGACATTATGCATCAGATTGTCCTAATACGAAGACTATGTTTATTAAGGGTGGTGAAATTATTTCTGAGTTTGATGATAGTAATGAGTCTGATGGTAGTGATTTAAGTATGCCACCTTTGGAAGATTTTTCTGATGCTAATGAGGATGTTGAGTATGCTGTGAAGGGTGAATCTTTAGTTGCTAGACATGCATTGAACTTGAAAGTGAAAGAAGATAGCCTAGAATAAAGGGAGAACATATTTCACATGAGATGCTTAACAGGTGGGAAAACTTGTAGCATGATTATAGATGGGGGTAGTTATACTAATGTGGCTAGTACTACTTTGGTAGAGAAGTTGGGGTTGAAAGGTGATAAGCACCCTAATCTATATAGATTACAATGGTTGAATAAAAGTGATGAAGTTAAAGTTACTAAGTAGTTGTTGCATTCTCTATTGGCAGATATACGGATGAAGTTGTGTGTGATGTCGTGCCTATATAAGCTAGTCATATATTGTTGGGTAGGCCATGGACATTTGATAGGCGTGTTATGCATGATGGGTACATGAATTGGTATTCTTTTATGTATAATAGGCAGAAAGTTGTCCTTGCTCTTTTACTACCCGAAGAAGCATACCTTGAATAATTGAAAATTCAACAATCATCAAGCGGGAATTCAGGTAGTGAGGTGAAAAAGAAAGAAGAGAGAAAAGAGGCTATGAGAGAAAAGAATAAAATTAAAGGCCTAATGATGAGTGATTGCACAAGTGAGGAAATAAAGTGGGATGTGCAGGAGAGAAGAAGTTAGTGAGTGCAAAGAAAGAAAAGAACGTGAAAAGTGAGCAAAGAAAAATTGAGAGGAGTGAAAAAGTTAAGACACAATCAAGCTTTTATGCGAGAGAGAGAGAGAGTTAAAGAGTGCATACTTAGGCAAGAGAGCTTTAACCTTGATTCAGTTTAAGGAAACTTTGTTTACTAACACTAACTATAACCCAAGTTTTCCTAGTGAGTTTGTGACCTTATTGCAGGATTATTGATGTTTTTCCTAAAGAGGTACCCCATAGGTTACCACCTTTAAGAAGGATTAAGCATTAGATTGACTTAGTACTAGGAGCTCAAATTCCTAATTGTCTAGATTACAGAAGCAATCTAAAGGAGAAGAAGGAATTACAAAGGCAAGTGGATGAATTGCTTAAGAAGGTGTACGTGAGGGAGAGCATGAGTTCTTGTGTTGTGCTAGTTCTTTTAGTGCCAAAGAAAGATGAAACTTAGAGGATGTGTGTGAATTGTAGAGCAATTAATAAGATTACTGTAAAGTATCGTCATCCTATTCCTAGATTAGATGATATGTTAAATGAGTTACATGGTGCATTCATATTCACTAAAGTTGATTTAAAAAGTGACTATCATCAACTTAGGATAAAAGAAGGTGATGAATGGAAAACTACACTTAAAACCAAATGTGGATTGTATGAGTGGTTGGTTATGCCTTTTGGCTTATCCAATGCACTTAGTACTTTCATGCACTTAATGAATCATGTTTTGCATGAATTCCTTGGTAAATTTGTTGTTGTTTACTTTGATGACATCTTGATCTACGGTAAGAACTTAAATAAACAACTCATGCATGTTAAGACTATTTTAAATGTGTTTAGGAAAGAGAAGTTGTATGCAAACCTTAACAAGTGCTCATTTTGCATGGATAAAGTTGTCTTCTTAGGATTTGTGGTAAGTTCTAGGGGAGTTGAGGTTAACTCTGAAAAGGTGAAAGCTATTTAAGAATGACGGACACCTAAGTCAGTTAGTGAGGTGAGAGTTTCCATGACTCAAGTTTTTATAGATGATTTGTTAAAGATTTCTATACTATTGCTGCTCTATTGAATGAAATCATTAAAAAGAATGTTGGTTTTGGATGGGAGAAAGAACAGGAAAATGCATTTAATACTTTAAAGGAAAATTTATGTTCTACACCTATTTTACATTTACTTAATTTTTCCAAGACTTTTGAAATTGAATGTGATGCTTCTAGGATTCGTATAGGGGATTTTTTAATGCAAGAGAATCGCCCTATAGCATATTTTAGTGAGAAGTTGAGCAGATTAGTTTTGAACTACTCCACTTATGATAAAGAGCTTTATGCATTGTGACATCTCTTAAAGTTTGGGAACAGTACTTACTACCTAAACAATTTGTGATATATACTAATCATCAATTTCTCAAGTACTTGAAGGGACAAAGGAAATTGAACAAAAGGCAAGCAAGTTGGGTGGAGTATTTTAAAACATTTCTATATGTGATTAAATACAAGTAAGGTAAGGAAAATATTGTCACTGATGCATTGTCGAGAAGGTATGCTTTGATTTCTATACTTACTTCTAAGTTACTTAGATTTGAGTATTTGAAAGAGTTATATGTGGAAGATGTTGATTTTGCTATTAATTAAATTAAAATTATTATTAAATTTTGTTTTGTAACAATTAGAAATAAGTTTCTAATTAAATCAAATTCATAAATAAATTTGATTAGTTAATGATAATTAGAAGTGGGTTTCTAATTAAAATAAAAAAGGTTATAATTAATTAATTTGATTCCTTCAAATAATAATTGAAAGTGAGATTTTGTGTAAATCACAACAAATTTTGTTAGACTATGAGCATGAGTTCATTATTGTGATAAACAAATCATATGTTTTATGATTTTTAAGCTTTGTGAGTGATTTCTAATTCTTGAAAAATTATTTTTAAGAAAATGTCAATTATAATACAGACGCCCATATTTATGGGAACTACAACACATATTAAACGAGTCATCATCATGTTAGTATAACTATTCTAGATGTAATTGTTACCTAAAGAAGATCTCTCACTTGATATAAGAACTATAATTCAGAGGTTGTTTCGATTTTGCAGATGTTGAAGTGAAGTACACAACTTTACTCTTAGTGTTGCTGCATTTAGAAGGCGAACTATTAAGCATGCCTTAAAATTTCAATTTGCCTAATTAAAAAACATATAATTGGTTAGTGATGATGTCATGAAAGAAGTTTAAAGAAGAGAATTAAATATGACTCTATATTTGACCCATCTTTGGATCAAAATAATTAAAGCAATTGCATATTGAGTTTCAAGGGCCTTATCACGTTAATAGTTTACTATATTCTGCACAGGGTTTGTTATATTTAGATGATGTTCTAGTTAATGATCATGATTTTATGTATTGAACTGAGTTATATTAAACTATATGAATTATGTTCATTTATGTATGTCAAACCTGATATTTTTCAATTTATCAGTGCATATTTTATATGAATATTTTTCTTAATAATTCTTCTTAAGTACGATAATTAGTATTTAGTTGTCACGATAATTAATATTCAATTGTTATATGAATGGTGATTGAGAACATCTATGATCTTATGATTTCATAGGCAATTGAAATATGATTATTTATTATATATGTATGATATGACATTGACGTGAATGTATACTATTCCTTTCTTCCTGTAGAAACTTGGTGTTTTAATTATGGCTACTACATTAAACAATATTATTGTTGAACTCAAAATGGGTGAGAAACTAAATAGCCAAAATTATAAAATTTTGAGCATGAAAATCCAATACATACTAGAAGAGCAAGAGACTTTAGAACCATTAAATATAATCATGGGCGTCTTTTAGGAAGGCAATATAACTCAACAAAAAAGGGACCATAATGCATATGAAATATGAAGGGAGAAGGACTGAATGGCTCGTACTACATTACTGAGCAACATAAATAATGATATAATACATGAGTTTTAAAAATATGAAACTGCTAAAGACATATGGTTCTTTTTATTACACATTTTAGAAGTATCTTAGTGAATAAAGTGATGTCACTCACTATCAAGTTTGACACATATAAAAAGCGATCAGAACATGCAATGAAAAAGCATTTGAGGTACATATCAAACAGATAAGCAACTTACGAGACGTTGGTAATAAGTTATTCGATGAGCAACAAGTGTAAGCTATGAGACCAAATGGAAAAAGGGTGAGAAAAATAAATATTATACTCAAGACTCAAAGAAGGCAAGGATGAAACGTCCTTTTGAAAAGCATAATATGAAAAGAGCTAAATGCTTTAATTATGACGATAAGGATCTTCTTGTTCGTGATTGCAATGAGCCTAAAAAGGTACAATTTTATTGTACAAAAATTTGTTCTATAAATGTCTTTTATTATGTTTTTTTTTATTTTGTGGATTGTACGTTCACTAGCAACTAACCATGTAACAAAGGATATGGATGCTTTTATAGAATTATGACAATCCTATATATAACATGATAGATTTATGTAGGGGAAAACATAGTGGTTATTGTATAAAGGATTAGAACCTACAAATTAGAAATGTGTGGTGGTTGATTCCTAATCTTACATAAAGTGTTGTTTGGTCCAAATATTTGACCGAATCTTATTTCTATGTTAGTATTAATGAGTCTTAGTTTTGAAGTAAATTTCCATATTGGTGGTGTGAATTTATATCTCATAATCATTTATTATGTTTATAGTTTTATATTGAATGGATTTATTGTTTTAAATGTTGTCCATTCAAATAATAACATAATTTATTCTTGTTTAAATCATCTAGTAATTTCAATAATGATACAATTTTATGACATGCTAGATTATATCACACTATCCAAATTGAATAAGTTAATTAACTAATCAAAGCCTTTTAAGTGATTTATATCAAGTATGATTATCTATTTATGAACATTGTTAATCTCATAAAATGGTAATAAAGTCATTTGTAAAGGGAACATGAGCTTCCTATCTATTGTAATTAATTCATTTTGACATATGTGGTGTAATGAATGTCAGGGCATGATATGGGGTTGTATACTTCATCACTTTTATAGATAGCTATACACGGTATGGTTATGTTCATTTGATTTATCATAAATTAGAAGTATTAGATTATTTCATAAACTATATGAATTTGGATGAGAATTAATTAAAAAAGAAAATAAAATCATTAAAAACTGATTAAGGGCTAGAATATTTCCTAATAAGTTCAAGATATTATGTGATGAAAAAGAAATAAAAAGATAGTTAACCGTTCTTCGAACCCATAATAAAATGGAATTATGAAAATATATAATAGAATGTTACTAGAAATTAATAGGTCTATGATAGCATAAGTAAAATTTTCAATCACTTATTAGAATATTATATTACTTATAACCAATTATATACTTAATTGAGTACACAAAAATAGTTATGAACACCTTATATAAATTAATATGACAGGTAGAAAACCTAATACGAAAAGTTTGACCATATGGGTATGTTGCCTATGTTCATGACTTGTCTCATAAATATTGGAAACTATGCCTATGAGGGAAGAAAAGTATCTTTATTAGATACTCTAAAAAATCAAAAGGATATGTGTTAATCGGTGAACAAGGTGATGAAGGAGTAATTGAATTTAAATCACAATATGTCATCTTTTTTAGAAAATGACTTTCCAAAGTTACATTAAAATAGGAAAGGACCTATTTTTATGGAAATATCTTGATTAGAATGATTCTATTATGGAAAATTATGAAGTGCAACTTTATCCGAGTGGGAGTATTCTTGAACTTAAAGGATTAACTCATGGTCAATTAAGGTTACAATCCATTGAAAGTTCACTTACTACATTTGATCCGAGTAGGAATAATAATGACATTCATGAACCTATTTCTAATAAACTATATTTTCGTCAAAGTAATCATGGAGAAGTTATTTTGAAATCAAAGGATAAATTCAAATGATTATTCGACAAGAAGAGGATAAGCCAAGGAATGTACATGAGGCTCTTATTGGTCTTGCTAAAGACAAATGGATGAAAGCAATGAAAGAAGAAATGACTTTTTTAAGCGTAAGTCAAGTATAGAACTTGGTTGATATCCCTAATGGGCACTAAACTATTAGGAACAAATGAGTTCTTTAGATAAAAATAAAAGTTGATGGTAGAATTAAAAGATAAAGGCATGTCTCATAGCTAAACAATATACACAACATAAAGGAAATTATTACGATGAATTTTTTTTACCTATTATAAGTTTTGCTTCAATTCGACTAATCTTGGCTAAAGTAACTAGTTTGGATCTTAAATTACATCAAATAGATGTAAAGATTACTTTTATATATGAAGAATTAGAAGAAGAAATCTATATAAAACAAATTGTAGGTTTCAATTACACGGGCTAAGAATTTAAAATGTGTCATTTACTAAAATTGATTTATAGTCTGAAGTAGTCCTCAAGACAGTAGTACATTTGTTTTCATAACATAATTATTTCATATGATTTTCATATGCTTTATGAAAATCACTTTATAGATACTAAAAGATCCAAAGAAAATTTTATGATTTTATATGTGAATGAAATTTTACTTACTTGTAAGTTTGTCAAGCAAGTCAAAGACTAGTTGTTATTTGAATTTGAGATAAAAAGATATGGTTGAAGCTACAGATGTGTTTGGAGTTACGATTTTAAGAGATCATTCAAAGAGATTATTATCACTTTCTTAAGTGACCTATATTTAAAAGGTTTTAGAACAATTATATATGTAAAATTGCAAACCAATTGATAAAGACAAAGGTCTCAGTAAGAAAATTTCCCTTCTACACCACAAGAAAGAGGGCAAATGAAGAAAGTTCCTTATTC
>JANIPM010000233.1:18296872-18308573 GCA_027478405.1 Erythroxylum cassinoides
AATGTATTATTAGCATGTTTCACGCCACGCTCTCATGTCCGATGTTGGGCTCCGGCAGCGGGGTCCAACAACTAGAATATTGTCTAATAAGTTTAAGATATTATGTGATTAAAAAGAAATAAGAAGATAGTTAACCATTCTTTGAACCCATAATAAAATGGCATTACGAAAATATATATAATAGAATGTTGCTAGAAATTGATAGGTCCATGATGGCATAAGTAAAATTTTCAATCACTTATTAGAATATTATATTACTTACAACCAGTTATATACGTAACTGAGTACACAAAAATAGTTATGAACAACTCATATAAATTATGGACAGGTAGAAAACCTGATATGAAAAGTTGGACCATATAGGTATTTTGCCTATTTTCATGACTTGTCTCACAAATATAAGAAACTATGCCCATGAGAGAAGAAAAGTATCTTTATTAGGTACTCTAAAAAATCAAAAGGATATGTGCTAATCGGTGAACAAGGTGATGAAGGAGTAATTGAATTTACATCACAAGATGTCATCTTTTTTGGAAAATGACTTTCCAAAGTTACATTAAAATAGGAAAGGACCTATTTTTATAAAAGTATCTTGATTAGAATGATTCTATTATTGCAATCCATTGAAAGTTTACCTACTATATATGATCCGAGTAGGAGTAATAATGACATTCATAAATCTATTTCTCATAAACCTTATTTCCATCAAAGTAATCATGGAGAAATCATTTTGAAATCAAAGGAGAAATTCAAATGATTATCCGACAAGAAGAGGATGAGCTAAGGAATGTACATGAGGCTCCTACTGGTCTTGCTAAAGACGAATTGATGAAAACAATGAAAGAAGAAATGACTTCTTTAAGCTTAACTCAAGTATGGAACTTGGTTGATGTCTCTAATGGGCACTAAACTATTAGGAACAAATGGGTTCTTAAGATAAAAATAAAAGTTCATGGTAGTATTAATTGATAAAGGAATGTCTCATAACTAAAGGATATACACAATATGAGGGAATTTATTATGATGAGAAATTTTCACCTATTATAAGTTTTGCTTCAATTTGTCTAATATTGGCTATAGTAACTAGTTTGGATCTTAAATTACTTCAAATAGATGTAAAGACTACTTTTATCTATGAAGAATTAGAAGAAGAAATCTATATAGAACAAACTGTAGGTTTCAATAACACGGGCTAAGGATTTAAAATGTGTCATTTACTAAAATTGATTTATAGTCTAAAGTAGTCCTCAAGGTAGTAGGACATTTGTTTTCTTAAAATAATTATTTCATATAATTTTCATATACTTTATGAAAATCACTTTGTATATACTAAAAGATCCAAAGAAAAATTTATGATTTTATTTTTATATGTGAAGGACATTTTACTTACTTGTAAGTTTTTCAAGCAAGTCAAAGACTAGTTGTTATTTGAATTTGGGATAAAAGATATGGGTGAAGTTACAGATGTTTTTGGAGTTAAGACTTTAAGAGATCATTCAAAGAGATTATTATCACTTTCTCAAGCGACCTATATTTAAAAGGTTTTAGAACAATTCTATATGTAAAATTGCAAATCAATTTATAAAGATAAAGGTCTTAGTAAGAAATTTTCCCTTCTACACCACAAGAAAGAGGGTAAATGAAGAAAGTTCCTTATTCCAATATAGTTAAAACTCTCATGTATATTATGATTTGTGCAAGGCTAGATATTTGTTATGCTGTTTAAATAGTGAGAAGATGTCAATCAAACCTATGGCAAGCACATTAGAAAGAAGTAATGAAAATATTAATGTATCTAACAGGTAATGTTGATTGTACATTATGTTAT
Source organism: Erythroxylum cassinoides (assembly GCA_027478405.1). Classification (NCBI taxonomy): domain Eukaryota; kingdom Viridiplantae; phylum Streptophyta; class Magnoliopsida; order Malpighiales; family Erythroxylaceae; genus Erythroxylum; species Erythroxylum cassinoides. The sequence goes on from JANIPM010000233.1 coordinate 18,298,701, forward strand.
CAAGGTAACGATCCACGTATATAAAGGTACATAGATGCAGACTGGGGAAAGATTTAGATGATTGAAAATATACCTCAGAATTTGTTTTCTTACTTAACAATAATGTTATATCATAGAAAAGTAAGAAATAATATGTTGCCTTATCCATAAACAAAGCTAATTTTATAGCAAGTAGTATAAGAATCTATGTGGCTTAAACAATTCTTGGTTAGTTTAGGAGTCACTAAATGCAAGACTAGTCCAATAATAATCAATTATCACATTTAAATAACAATTGCTTATACTAAAGACCCTAAATTTTATTGTAAAACCAAACATATAGGTACTATGTACAATTATATGAAAGATATAATTGTATAAGGAGAAGTGATCATAAAGAATATATATACGAGATATAGTGGCATGCTCAATGACAAAACCAATATTTTGAGGTGCATACATTGGGCATATGAAGTCACTAAAATTATAAAGATATTGGAATGTCTTTGATTAATGTTTCTCCATATACGTTCATTCAATGTAATTGTTAGGTTTAAATACAAGTATGAGTTGCATTGTTTATTAAGTAATAAGCATTGCGTAGTACTTGAAATATGTTTACTTTATATGATGTATTTTATCTACAATTAAAGAGTATATCATAAAGATAAAAGATTGACCCTCTTATCTGGGCAATAAGTTCTAATAATTGTGATGCCTAGAAATGAGGCAAAATTTAAGTTTATTATCAATGTGTTAATTGAGAGAAAGAGCAAGGAACTTAAACCAAGAATGCCAACTTAAATGATAAGTAGAAAAAAAGGTTTGAAGTGATAAGATTGTCATTGTATCTGTCTTAAGTTACCAGATAAGAGTTCAGGAAGATGAATTTAATAGTAGACAAATGAACATAAGTTAAACATTAAGTATTTTTAAACCAACATCTGTACGGTATTATATTAAAAAAAAGACATATACTCTAATAAAAAGGAGTTAATATTGTAGCCCATGACTCTTATTATGCGTGAAAAAACAACCATGAAAAGGGATTAGTGTAAGTCATAAGATCTCAAGTTACAATCTACGACACACTAGAGGTTAGATGAGCCTCGTAATATATCCTTAGAACTCTTGTTTAACTCTTAAGAATTAAATTTAAGGTTTGCTACTTTAGAATTTTACCAAAAGATTCTATTAAATATGATCTTATGGGACAATTCTAAAAAAACAAATTAAATTTAATTCAAGAGAATTTAGAACAAAGAAAATTCATTTTTGTTGGTAACTCGCATAAGAAAAATCATATATTCAAAGGTGACCACTGACTCTTAATAGGAAAATTGAATACATATGTGACACAATAAAATAAAATATATCAAAAGAGATTATAATGTGAAATACGACTTAGGGTGTAAATTAATTCTTTAACTGATGCATCAAATTCTTCACAGGTATTTGAAAATAAGCTCTTGTCATATGTAAGTCATGTGGATTATTAAACAAGTATGAGAAATTAGAAATCAAATTGACTAACTTTATCTTGGAGAAAGGGCTTTCCTTTTTCTTTTGGCGGTGGGAGATGTCTTTCTTACTAGGACCATTATTAACTAGAATGGTTCATGAGGTAATAATGACAATCACTATAATGGTCATCACCTTTGCTAATTAAGCTGAATATTATTAAACCATCTTGATACAATTACGTGGTATTACTTGGCTCAAACTCACCGTTCCGTTTAGCCACTTCAGGAAAACACAACCATATATCCAAGGGCTCTGATTTTGTGCGAGGAGCAATATTTCTTAGAAAGAGTTAGAGTTACTCGCCATAAAAAGACATAACATATCTATTCTTTCAGTTTCTTCTCTTTTGTAAGCTGTCATAAATTTTTATTAAAGCTAAAGCAGGCTATACAATAGGATACCTTTTTCATTCTAAATGATGATCTGAACTCAACGCGTTGAAGATTTTAAAGGTTTCTTTGTGGCTGTGGAAGAAAAAGTACAACATGTTTCATGAACCTAAGTTCACATTCTAGAAGACAGTCCAAGCATGGAAAATTGATCACAAATATGGCTTTTCAAGTATAGTAAGACCTATGGTTAAAATCTTAGTAACTACAAATTTTAATGAGGATGATGTGCATGTAGTTGTACATCCTTAAAGACGCCAGCTGGCCTCAGGGAGTTGCTCGGGCGTGATGCGGCTGGCGCGTTGTATTCCTGAGGCTGATGTTTGCTTTTTGATTTTCATATTTTCCTTTCCTTGTAACCAAAAAAAAAAAAAAAAACAGATGGGCATAGATTCTGCTAGGCACGTTCTTTACGGTACCATGCTTGGTAAAAAAGGTAGACCTCAGCAACCAAAATTAGTGCCTATAATCGTGCAAATAAACTTGCATCCTTTTTAACTTCTAGATTACAACTTCCTGTGCTTACGCGGTTTTAACCCCAAATTCTGACAAGCTGTAATTATTAGGTTTTTGATACGAGTGCTGTGCGTGTTAAGAAGTAACAAAATTTGCCTAAATTTTTGTTCCTACGCCTTTAAAAAGATCACTGATGAGCAAGAATTAATTTAAACCAACAGATACCAACTCCTCCTACCTCCAAAAAGGAGACAAGAAACACACAAAAGCCCTTCAGGGAATTAAGGAGAAAAGAAGAAGAAGAAGAATTCTTGTACCAACAAGAGTTGTTGTTGGTCAAGAGAAAAGCATCAAATATTTATCAAGGAACCGGAAATGGCTTCTGAGTCTGACAATGGAAGGCCTCTACCCAAGTTTGGAGAGTGGGATGTTAATGATCCAGCGTCAGCTGAAGGATTTACGGTGATATTTAGCAAGGCTAGAGATGAGAAGAAGAATGCGAATGCTGCTTCTCAGAGAAGGCGCGACTCTTACAAGAGGAGTGATTCCAAGAAACCTGCTAAGAACTGGCTTTGTTGTTTTGCTTGAGTAACCTTCATTTACTTTTCTAATATCTCTTTCCTGTGGACGATGAATATTATATTCTAAAAGTATTTGGAATATGAAAATTGGTGTTATTCAAGCTTGTCCCCTATCTTATCTCCTTAAGAGTGCATTAATTCTTGAAAACACAGCTGCAAGCCTCTTGAATTATAGAAAAGAAAAGCCTAACACACAACTTATCACCTCTCATTCTCTAGCTCTTTCTTTTGGGTTAGGAACATTGCTGCAGCCTGCCCCTTTAACTTGAAAGGACCAAATTGTGCAGATGATTATTTAAAGATGCATGTCTTATCATTGCATTTAAGCATTGATTTCATTTTATATATTTGTTTCAGTTTGAGGTTATAAGGAACTTCTAATTGGACTATGAATATAGTTATGGGTGACATAAAATAATCACATCAGAGAACCAATGTAATTAAAATTTCAAGTTGACTTGAATCATTCTCTCAAAAATTCAATTATCTCTTAGACAATATCTTCTTTTTTCTAATTATTCTCTCAAAAATTCAAGTTGACTTGAATTCTATCATTCTCTCAAAAATTCAAGTCAAATCTTAGACAATATCTTCTTTTTTCTAATTATTCTAGATCAATCAAGAAAAGTAAAAAGTCAACAATTTGTTGTTTAGTCTAATACAATAATTTATAAAAATTGATTATTATTTTCGTGGAATCTGATTCAATACCAAATTAAAAGAATCTTCCATTCTTGATTTTCATTTTTAATCAATAATAAAGGGTATGGCATATCTCTGTTTCTATGCAACTTTTCCAAATTGTCTGTACCGTTTTTGTTAATTCCAGCCCTATGCCCAATAACCTCATCCACAAACTTTGCGATAAATAAATGAGTTACGTGGATGACATTGTTTGGAACCAGGCAAACCGCAAGATGATTTCCTTCCTTCTTATCCCACTTATAATTTGTTTGAACTTTATGGGACGCCGTGCTTATAACGTCTAAATGGCATTGGCTTTCTTGTTTCAAAAAAAGTTTTGATCCGTAAAACTTGGTTTACTTTTCGCCATCTATAGGGTGGTGCAATGTCGTAAGCTTTGAGCCAAATTCCAATCTAAGTGGAATTCTGTAGACTATCGTGAGCTGTATATATCGACAATATATATATATATATATACCATTTTGAGATTAGTAGGATTATGTATTTGAGTTTGACGGAACATGTTATAAATAGAAAAATGATAGCAACGAATTAATTATTACCTTACTATATAACCATTGAATTAAACAATTAAAATTTGATAATATTCTTTTCATTTGGTTCCCACTGACATATGACCAATGAATTACTTAAGATTGACTAGGAATCTTAAGTATCCGACAAAACATAATCTCTATGTCTTCTTATCTTCAATCTCTAAAATTCTCTTCTTCTAAATAGAAAACATACTTCCTTCAATTCTTGCTCACAAAACCAAAAGCCTCTCTAACTTAATTATTTTACAACAACCTCTACACATTATCATCAAATTCATAATAAGGAACAACAAAATTAGTTTAACAACCACTGTTTTTACCACAGCCTCTAAACATTATCATCAAACTAATAAGTAATTACAAAATTTGTTTAACAACCATAATTAGACTATCACAAATGTCGGATGCACCAAAAGGCCGTTCTCACCAACATCTTGTTTATCCTTCCATGAAAATTGCCAATGCCGTTGCAGCAACCCATTCTCATTGCCATTACTTTATGAAAAAGTTGCATATATAATATAGAGTTTGCAGTGAAAAGAGAGAGAAGAATGGATACAAGCAAAATATTTACCTTTTTCAATGCATACCTTAATTTTTATAAGAAATTATAAGTTGCATGTGTTGTTTACATGAGATTTTCATTGCATAATCTTTAACGTACTGTTTCAAAGAGTTCGAAGGAAAGAATGACTTTGTTTAATCTTTAATTGACTTCAAAAAATGGGTATAAAGATTGAACTTTTCTATCTTAAATAAAAATTAATACTTGAATTTAGGATTTATACCTTAGTATTTAAGGTTTAGGGTTTTAGAGTTTAAGGTTGGTTTAAGGAAGGAAGTTCTTGAAATTTTTTTTCTCTTAACTCTTTACTGCCGAAATGGCCCGAAAAAAATAATCTTCAACCTCGGCCACCATCAACCGTCAGCAGTCCTCTGACATTCGCTGAAGCTTCGTCGTCGTCACCGCCGCCACCGCCGCCTCCGTAACAGTCGCCAAAGACTCCTCCAATGGTCCTTTTTTAGCCCAAAACACACCAATAACCTCGAGATCCCCTGATCTGCAAAACCCAACACTTGGTTTTGCGATTGGATTGAATATCAACACACAAATCATCATCGAAACCTTTGAATCTCATTCACATTCCACTGCACCCACCTCTGTAAACACCACCGCACCAACCAAGCGCTCAACTCCGATGCCTCCAACAACTTCCCAGAGATTTTCGCAACTGCAACAACCCCACACTCACCCCACTGTCGTCACCGAGGGAGAAGAAAAAGATAGCACTGACAGATTTCCTCACTACGCGCAATGTCGTCTCCTCACACTCGACGGGCTGGGAAGGAACCGAAGTGAGAGGATCTACAACGTGCCGCATCTCTGCCAGTCCATGCAGCGCTGGAGAAGTCCATCGATCCGATTGGCCAACCTACGGGGGTCTTTCGTCTCCCACAACCAGGTCCGAAAATTAAGACAGGCAAAAATGCCCTTTTGGCCCCTGAAGAAGTGATTCCGGATGACTATATGGCAAATAGTCTCCACCAATGGACCCGATGCTTAGCCGGTTTCTTTCCCGGACATAATATGTCCTTCCTTGCAATACAATCCATTGCAATGAGGGCTTGGAAGACACTTGGTCTTAAGGATGTTATATCTACAAGCACCGGTTTTTTCCTATTTCATTTTCAATCGGAGGAGGCTTTACAGTTGATGCTTAAGCAAGGCCCATGGACTTTCGGTGGGAAATTCATGGTCTTACAGCAGTGGTACCGTCACTTTGTTTTTGACAAATCACGGGTTTCCAAAGTGTCAGTTTGGGTACGGTTACATAATTTACCGCTTCCTTTATAGAATGAGCGATGTCTTGGTCTCTTGGTCAGCAAGACTGGAAAACCTCTTAGATGTGATCGTCATACTTCTGACGTGACTTGACTCTCTTTTGCTAGACTTTGTGTTGAGCTCTCTGCTATAGTAGAGCTTGTTAATGAGATTGAGATTGCTAGTGGTATGAGCAGTGAACTGATTCGTGTTCGAGTGGAATATAAGTGGACAACTGTTAGACCTCTAAGTTCAAACTGCGGAATCGTGTGAGTGTTAGCGAGTCTTGGTCAATGCTTGGCACGTAAGTAGGCGTGTTGACGAGAGAACAAGGTAAAGTTCTGCTGGTTGGCGAGCAAAACCCGAGGAACTTGGGAGTAGGCGAGGGATGTAGGAAGTATCGGTGACGATTTCGAGAGTAGGCGAGACTCGATATGTGTGGGAAAACATAGGGGCGCATTGGCAGAAATCTTCGTTGAGACATGAGATTTGGATGCGAGGCCGCGCGGAGTTAGAAAACTAAGTCATGCAAGACCCGAGGGTGCACGAGAAGGCGCAAAGGTGTACGAGACCCCACTAGAATGCGTGAAGGCATTCGAGCGCGACAAGGCGCTTAAGCACTTAACTTCGGCGAGGCAGGTCGAAGGTATATGAACTGTGCAAGGTTTTATACTAACTCGGTTTGTGACTCGTCCTTAATCATGGAGCGACGAGACTGCACTATAAGTGAGCTTGATTATGGATGATGGACTTGTCCATGGACGTTCATTGATGGACTTATGTGCAAATAGGTCATGGTGAAAACACATCAGTAGTGACGTGGCAGCTGTGGATGATGTGGCATATGATGATGTGGTGGATAAGATCACAGGAGATGAACATCATCTTTAAGAGATAAAGATCACGGGGAAGGATCATCTGAAGATAGAGGAGATCTTCGTGGATAAGGATAATCTTTCCTAGATAGGGTAATCTTTTAAATGTGATGTAACTTAATCCTATGAGATAAGATAGGATAGGATTGTGATCTTAGCTAGTAAAGTTCTACTAGGACTCTTAGTCATCTAAAGGAGCCTATAAATAGTTCATTAGTGTTGAGACCTATTCATTGACTCTTTATTGAGAGAAATCACCCAGAGGAGAGAGCTTTGAGAGTTGAGAGCTTTTGGGGGAGAGTTTTCATTGTAAGGGCTTCGAGTAGGGAGTTCCTTATAAGGGCTTCGAGTAGGGAGTTCCTTGTTAAGTGCTTCGAGGAGGAGGTACTTGGTCTTTTATTAACATTTTGTGAGAGTTAATGAAAGAGTAGCTTTGGCTATATTTAAAATCTCTTGTTGCTTTCTTTATTCTGCTTTACACTTGTGTTCTTTACGTGTGTGAGTAAAACACTTTAAACACTTGTGTGCGTGTAAGGAGTTTGAGGACTAATGGAATTGTTCAGCGACATTCACGTGAGAAGGCTGAATCCTGCTTAAGCGGGATTACCACGCGAAGGTGGGCACAGCTTGCGGTAGAAGTTCGAGTCCAAAGAAAACCTTTATGACACAAGCAGTGTTCCCAATGCAGTGTTTTTGGCCATTCCTGTGTTCCCTCGACTATTGTAGCGCATCAGGTTTCTCCTCCTGCCACCCAAGAGGTGGTACTGAACCAGACTCTCAGAGTTGTAGACCTAGTGCTGAGTGCTCCTTCTCTTACAACTCCCTCTTCTATGGTATAGGGAGTCATTCAGGTTCCCACTCCTGACGATTTGGAGTCCACAGAGTTTGCTCATGATGTTACTACTGTGGAGCGGTTTACTCCATGTCGATGATACATGCAAATACATGCAATGGGCGTGAGGAGGATCTATTGCAGGCCTGGAAGACTTGGTCCTTGAAGTCGTTAAACTCTGCTAGTGGTGAAAAGTTAGTTGCTTGAATTTCTCATTCAATAATGTAGTGGAAATATCCACAATTAGTTTGTTTCGTTTTTCTTTGTAAGTGGGTGGTTATTTCGCCACTGTTTCCCTATTTAAACTATCATTAATGAAGAAACAAATGGGGGAAAAGAACGTCAACTACTTCCTCTGCTTCCTTCTTCTGTAAACTTCTTCTTCTTACACGAAATTCTTATCATTTTTGGTATCAGAGCCAGGTTGGCTCAAATGAATACTTGAAACCAGAGTAATGTGGAAATCCCCAATGAGGTGAGCATGGTCTTTGGGTGACATGAGTCCAGTATTGACCAGAACAACAGTACCATGCAAACTATCTTAACCGAACTCCAATCCATACGTACCACTCAAGAATCCCAACACCAACAAATCAAAGCCCTCGTAGCTTTCCATAACTCTCAACTTGAGATTAATCCTTTTTTCTCACTAGAATTCACTCAACCACATAAAGGCAAACCCTCCAATAGCCACATCCAAAATATCTCTTTCACTAACAACCTTGAAAACCCATCTTCCCCTTCTAGCCGCCAAAACCAACGCCATCACCTCAAACTTTCCTTTCCCAATTTTAATGGCGAGGAGTACCCCACAAGATGGGTGTATAAGGAGGAGCACTATTTTGACTTTAAGAATTTTGCTCTTGACGATCAAGTGCAACTCGCTTCCTTTCATTTGAGAGGTATCGCCTTACAATGGCACCATTGGTAAGATAATTTCAAAGGACCAGTTATATGGACAAATTCACTTAGGCAATACATTCTCGTTTTGGTCCCATTGACTATGAGGATCCCTCCGAGGCCTTATCCAAACTTAAACAGACCACTATTGTAGTTGTTCATCAAGAAGTTTTCAAAATACTTTCACTCAGGTTGATCACTTACAAGAAAAGTTTTTGGTAGGGTGTTTTGTTGCAGGGTTGAAGGACGAGATTTGCTTAGATGTATGCATCAAGCAACCTAAGACACTCTCCGACGCCATTTCTTTGGCTAGACTCATTGAGAAGCGTAATTCCTTATCCAAAAAAGGGACCATTGGAGGCACTTATAGGGGGTCGAATTTGGCTAGTACCAATCATACCAACTCATTTACGGGAATACTCGGTGCTGCACCTTCCACAAAGGAATCTCCTCCAATATGCCGATTGACAAGTTAGGAAGTGCGAGAAAGAAGGGAAAAAGGGTCGTGTTACTACTGCAAAGAACAATTTGCACCTGGACACAAATGCCAACGTCCTCGACTATTCATGATAGGAGATTGTATTCTTGATCCTGGGGAAGAGATGTAGGAATCTGCAGAACAGGAAGAATTTGTTCCAAAAATGTCATTGCATGCTATGTCAAGAACTTCTCATCCTCAGACATTACGAGTAATAGGGAAAAAAATCGAGATGTTACTATCTTGATTGACGACAGAAGTACTTATAACTTTATTGATGAAGTTGTGGTCACTAAATTTGGTTTAACTGTTGTCAGCGACAGGTCTTTTCAGGTGATGGTACGCAGTGGTGACAAATTAGAGTGTAAGGGGTGATGCTTGGGACTCTAGTTAGTGGTTCAAAATTACCCCATAACTGTCAATTTCTATGTGCTTCCTATGGCCACATGTCTAGTCATTCTATGAGTTCAATGGCTGGAAACTTTAGGGCCATTTGAAACTGATTACAAACAGCTCAAAATGTCCTTCAAGATCAATGGCAAGCAACATGTTTTTCATGGCCTTACACAATCTGAATTGGAACCTTTAAAGGAGAAGGAGCTATGCCAACTTATAGGTATGAGATATCTTCTTCAAGTCACCTTACAAGACAACCAACAGGAGATAGCATCTAACATTTTGCCCAGCAACTTGGAGGCTCTTTTAAACAAATTTCCAACAATCTTTGCATCACTCATCCAACTGCCCCCCCACACGATCACACGATCACCGAATTACGTTAAACAAAACTTATGGG
>JANIPM010000233.1:18319983-18330979 GCA_027478405.1 Erythroxylum cassinoides
TTTATATTATTTGTGTCAACAAATTTGTCATAAATAAGTACAGTTGTTGTGACCATATAGTGTTGTCACACATTTGACGGATTTTAGTGTTGGCAATTTTGTCACAATAAGATATAGAACTGTTATAACTTAATTCGTCACTACTTTATATTATTTGTGACGATAAACTTGTCACAAACATGTAAATTTATTGTTACCATATAATTTTGTCACAAATTTTACAAGTTTTAGTGTTAGTATTTTTGTCACAAAAGTGTTGCATAATTGTGACCATATTTTAAATTCGTCACTATTTCATCAGTGACGGAGGTATTTGTGACGGTAGGTGACGACTTCAAAAATTAGACACTATTAATAATAATGACTAATATTATTGCTTTTAGTGACAATTTTTACTTTCACTAAAAATACAATTTCTTGTAGTGACTCCTAGTCGGATGCCTTGTCTTCTAAGTTTAGAGGCATCTATTCCTAGTAGTAGTCATGGTTTTGGATATGCTTGCATCTTTGGAGATTTTTCACTTAATCGCTCGTCAGTTCCTTGTACTCATCTTTTTTTTAGGTTGACGAAGGATAGAGGGAGTGAGGGGCCCAACCCCTCTAGTTGATTTTTACAGTTTTTGTTATTCCATTTCCTGTGATAGGAAGTTGGAATATTAGGGGCCTTAATGGCTCCAATACTCAGTGAACAGTTTAGAATTGGATTCGACATCATGATCTTGGTTTGGTTGGTCTCTTGGAGACAAAAGTAGTCTCTCAAAACCTAGAGTGTGTAGTTTCTGCTACCTGTCGAGGATGAGATTATCTGAGCAATGCGACGGATCAACTAACTTGTTACATTTTGTTATGTTAGGATTCAAGTATGTTTGAGATATAGAGTTCGGTGTTTACACTTCAGGGTATTCATTGCGAGGTGACTAGACTGATGGAGGGTACCACATTTGGCCTGACAGTAGCTTATGGTTCCACTGATCCGGGCACTAGGTGAGAGCTTTAGGATTTTCTTCGAGTGTAGGCTGAGCGATTCACTTGTATGCCTTAGTTGGTTTTGGGAGATTTTAATGTCATTCTGAGTCACTCTGACAGAGTTGGGGCGATACCAGATGGTACAGACATATGGATGTGTTTGGGCATTGCTTACATGATGTAAAGCTATTATGGATTCCTTATAGGGGTTTGAGATACACTTGGTATAATGGTCAAGAGGGATAGGGTTCTATTCTTCGACATTTGGATTGGAATTTCAGCAATTCTACATGATTTTTCTCTTATCCTAGTACCTTTACAGTTCTCTCTCGACGAAGACCTCCTTTGCTTGGCCTTCGACTTCTTGGTTTCCCCTCCTCCAGTGGGCTTCCACCCATCTTCGCCGGCGGAAGGATTTCAAACATATACTATCATGGTTAGTTCTATCTGCCACTGTTTACTTTCCTTGGTATGAGAGGAATAACCGCATCTTCAGCAGACGACATCGATCGCCCTAGGACATTATCGAGGACATCATCAAACTTATCCGTTCTCGACTTCTAGGCCTCGAATCTTGTTTTCAGATACCTGATATTCAGCGGCATATCTGGAAACTTCCTACTTAACTTTGTTTCTTATTGTTATCGAGGGCCTTTATGTGGCTTCTTTGTTTCTTTGTATATATAGTATTTGAGTGTCTCCTTTGGCCTCTTTCTTTTATGTATTGAACCTTTCCCTTTTATTAATATATTTATTTATTCTCTTCCAAAAAAAGTTTAGAATTTTAGAATTTAAGGTTTATGATTTAGGATTTAAAAGTTTAGGGTTTAGAGTTTAAAATTTAGGGTTTAGACTATAACCATGTTCTTTGTGACTTGACATGACACAACAATAACGTTAACTACTATTAGCAATTTAGATAGATGTGTATGAAATGCCAAAGATAGTATTATTTAGTGAAAAAACAAAAAAATTAATAAAATTTTTAAAACTCATGATACTTGAAATAATTTACCCTTTATATTATAAAAAAAACCCTTCTATTAGATAGAGTAAAAACTTTAGAACAATATGCCAATTTTGTTTTCCAATTCTATTAAGATTTTAATAAGTTCTTTAATTTTGATTTATCAACTAAACCTCAAATATTTAGATCAATCCAAATTTAAACAGTATTAATATATTTTTAAATAATAACAATAACTAATAGAACACTTACAAATTAATAAATAAAAAAAATATTATTATTTTTAATAGCTTTCACAATCCTAAGTTAGATTAATAGGATAAGTTAAGTTTAATAACTTAATAAGATAATATGTTCCTAAAAACACTCTCAAGTATAATTTTGTTACTCCATTTAGATAATACATTAATAATTTGCTAAAAAAATATGAATACATAAATGATTGATTATGCTTTCTTAAAATATGAGTATATTGTAGATTGCTTTTTCCCTTAAAATTTAAATTTAATTCAACTTCATCTCTATTATTTTTAATTGCCTATGAAGTTATTGAATTGCACATTACAATAAATTTGTTATTGAGTTAATATGATGTATATTATTTATTGAAATATAGTTAAACTATAAATTACCCCCCTCTTATTTTATCTCTTGGTACATTGTGCCCCACTCTATTTTAAAAATAGAATTATTACCCCCCTTTGACCAAGCTTAGAATTTAAATTGACTTTTTTACCCGTATATTATGATGACATTACTACAACTATATATTTTGCATTTTTTAGACAAAAATAACCTTTTAGTTTTTTGTTGACTAAAATACATTATACCTCTATACTTTTTTTTCTTTTATTTCATTATGTCCTCTAATTCAAAAATAAAAATTATTTTAAAAATATATTACATTTTGATCGTTAATAAATAAAAAGGAAAAAATTATCATAAATATTATTGTCTTCGCAATTATGCTTCATGACCATTAATTTATTTATGAAACAAAAGTAAAAAAAGAACAAAATTTTTTTGAAGCTGCTATTTTTTCATTATTTTATGTTTTACTATTAATTGATGAAAAAAGAAAAAGCAAGAGGTTTTGGAGGAGGGACTATATCGAATTAAAATGAAGGATCACTTTAGGCCTTTGGCTGAATAAGTTTCACTTTGAATATTGGAAAAAATAGAAACAAGTTTTGGTGTTTCAGATTCAAAATCAGTGCCGTTTATCTCTATATCCATTTTTGTTGTTGTTTTTTTGTTTTCTTTGGATGTTGAGTTTGTTGTTGTATCTTGAGTCTAAATTTGGACTCTCTCTAGTTTCTTACGAAAACTAAGGAACTAGATTAGATAAGTAAGTACGGTAACTAGGAATAAAGATGTTACATTCTTTAATTTTTACTTGCTTGTTTGTACGAATAAGATAAGAATTTATAAGTGTACAATAAATTTTAAAAAATTTTAAATTTTTATTCCTAATTAGGATATAATTTGAAATTAAATATCAAGAAAAATAAATGAATGGTCTATAAAAAATTAAATATTTCTCTCGTATTCATTTAACATAATTTCTTTTTTTTTCTCTTTTTCTTTATGTTTCATACCGAAACTCTTTATTCAATAATTTATTTATAAAATAAGCTTATTTTGTTTTTTAAATTTTATTCTTATAAGAAAAATCATACACAATTATTTTAAAATTAATAATTTATTAAATCATGAAAAATAATTTAAATTATTTATTCATTAAATACAAAATTTTTGTTAAACAAAAGATTAAAAGGTATTTTTGTCTCAAAAAAGTAACATGTATAATTGTGGTGATGTTATCATAATACAAGAGTAATTTTTTTTTTTTAATTCTAAGTTCCTTTGACTATTATAATCAAAGGGGGTGATAAGTCTATTTTTAAAATAGAGGGGGACATAGTATACCGAGGGATAAAATACATGGGGATTAAATGTAATTTTGCCTATATTTTATATAGTCCCAATACTATTATTTTATAGAGATTTTTAATTATTTTAACTATCTTTTAAATGGCATTACTAATTAAATTAAGATAATTACGCTTCAAATGTTGTGAAAAGTAAAATTTTTAAAATTTTGATAGTTGACTGATTAAATTCAGAAGGGCTAATTAAATGAACTTGTAAATAATATAAAAACTACTTTTACAAAATTAAAGAAAAATGGTAGTGAGAAAGAGGCCACTCCGCTTCTTTATTATATAAGATAAAAACTTCATTAGTTGCAATGAAAACAGTATTTAGTTTAGAAGAGATTCATTGGATTGAATTCTACCATAAGGATAACCCTTGTCCTCATTTCATCCCAAAGAAAATTAACTGCGTTTTAAGTTGATCTCACATAGCGTGCCCACTATTAATGATAGACTTCGTATGCTAGCCTTGGAGGTCTCCAGCGGAGGGGACGTCATCCTCTCGTGCCCACTATTAATGATAGACTTCGTATGCTAGCCTTGGAGGTCTCCAGCGGAGGGGACGTCATCCTCTGGTCCCTTACCTTGTACAAGATAAGGGACCAAAGAATTTGAGGGGCCAATGGAGGGACCACGTTCCAGTCCAGCAAGCGGAAACATAAAAAGTCAAAACTCAAAACGCTGTCATCTTCACTGGACTCGGACTGGTTCAAAATGCCATTGCCACATGGACATGTTCGTATGAACAGAAAGTCCGCCGTCCCTTGTTGACTTGAAACAGTCTCAAAAGCCTGCACGAAACACGTACCTGTGGCACTGTGGATTCCTTTGGTCTTTATATATTCTCATATCCTTTCCACCTTGAAGACAGTAACATAAACACACAATCACATACCACAAAAATGATGAACCCTCTAGTTTTGTTCACTCTAGCTCTGTTGTTGGGAGCCTCAGCTGCAGAACAATGTGGGAGGCAGGCCGGAAATGCCTTGTGCCCTAACGGCCTGTGCTGCAGCCAGTTCGGATGGTGTGGCTCCACCGACCAGTACTGCGGGAATGGTTGCCAGAGTCAATGCCGTCCCAGTGGCTCAACCCCAACACCCTCTACACCAACCCCAACTCCTAGTGGTGGTGATGTTGGCAGCATTATTACTCAGGATGTTTTCAATCAACTGTTGAAGTATAGAAACGATGGTAGATGCCAAAGTAATGGTTTCTATACATACGACGCTTTCATCAATGCCGCCAGGTCTTTCGGAGGGTTTGGCACCACCGGCGACGTGAACACACGTAAAAGGGAGCTCGCAGCTTTCTTGGGTCAAACCTCTCATGAGACCACAGGTCAGCTTCATTAGCTGTCAATATTGTTCATGTTTTTGCTAAAAGCAAGTTACTTAACTTGAGGGAACCGTACAGGTGGATGGCCAACTGCACCAGATGGTCCTTATGCATGGGGATATTGCTTTGTTAGGGAAAAAGATCCCCCAACTAATTACTGTACATCAAACCTTTTCCCTTGCGCCGCTGGTAGGCAATACTATGGCAGAGGACCTATTCAGCTGACCAAGTAAGTTAATTACCTTTCTTTTTCACTGCCATACGGGTGCATTGCATCAAAGTTTATGGTACAGATTCAAACCCTTTTAATGCTGGCTTAACAAAGATGATTATTCATATTCAGACTTTTAAAATATGAAAATCAAATGCAATTAAATATCTATAATTGTATAGATTTGTCAGATTCATATATCGGGAGATTTAAAATTATTTGATTTATTAAGTTTGTCGATTTGTAAATAAATCAGAAGTCCATACGCTTTCTTTTCGGTACGAGAAATTATATACATTATTTGAGGTGTATTTTTGCTGAATTGAATATAATCAGATTTTTTAAGAAGTATTTGTCCATTGTTTTTTTTTTCTTTTGCAATCTGTGAATTCTTGTATCTAATTTCAAGTGACATATTGACTTTCGCAGCAACGCTAACTACGCAAAAGCAGGGCAAGCTATTAGGGCGGACCTGACAAACAATCCGGATCTGGTAGCAACGGACCCAGTCATATCATTTAAGACAGCCATATGGTTCTGGATGACCCCACAGGACAACAAGCCGTCAAGCCACAACGTGATCATCGGACAATGGTCTCCGTCCGATGCGGACAGGGCGGCCAATAGGGTCCCAGGCTACGGTGTGATCACGAACATTATCAACGGTGGGTTGGAATGCGGGCGTGGAAGGGATGATAGAGTGGAGAACAGGATTGGGTTCTACAAGAGGTACTGTGATATATTCGGGGTGAGTTATGGGGACAACTTGGATTGCAACAACCAAAGGCCTTTTGCCTGAGATGTTGCTAAGTTTAAAATATGTATGCTTAATATATACATGACCACTTAAAGTGTGCAATAAAACGATGGATAATCAGAATCCCATGATTGGGAAATTTGCAATGAAGTTTCACTCACTTGTTATTACAATTTTATTGTTTATAAAGAAATGCATTATGAAATTCCAAATCTTGACAATGAACTTTAACTTGGATTCATCTAGTAATCAAATTAGATATTGATTTAATGCTTTGATAAAAATCAATCGTTTTCTTATCCATATGCGAGGAGAAGGGAAGAACTCTTTAAAACAATTAGGACATCGTAAGTATACACTTATGTTACGCATTAGGGTTTATAAAAAATCACATCACAAATTCTGTAATCAATAAACGCTAAGTTGCGAACAAATACCTAATTGTATCTATCCTAATCCTCTTGGCTTCTCTTACGCACTTGCTTCCAATTGGCATCCATCTCTTGCACTACTTTGGCTTCCCCTTCTTTCACAAACGCTCTGGCTTCTTTCACGCACTTGCTTCCTCTATGCTTTTCTCTCACACCTCACACCTACTCTGGCTTCTGTCTTCTGAACGCAAAGACAACATCGAGAATGATAATCATATATCCAACCACAATCTTAGCAAGTCCCCAAATATTTAGCAGAAACGATTTGTTAAAGTTCTTTATTTGGAAATTCCAACCCATAAACCTTCCACACAGATCTCTATTTCCTAATAGCATTGATGGCAAGTATTTAGATGAAATATGGTACTTAGAGTAAATATATTATCTATAATCTACCTATATAACTTGATCCCAGAGAAGTCAAGGTATTCTAGCTACATCATATTCATAATCTCCTATGGGATTTCTCCTATAAATCTGATCTAAATATGTCAACTATGAAAGGTTGCCAATGAATGTGATAAGGCACTTTTGGCGACCAAATAGAAAATGCAGCTAAAAGATATCTATTATAGATGAATTGCAACCCAAAGTACAATATTTTGGGACGTTAAAGAAACAGTCAGTAAATGAACATATTTCATGACGATTGAAGGAATTTGTCACAATAGGGGCAAGTCTTTGCTACGATTATAGAATTTCGTTGCGAATATAGTAGCCTTTAGAGACCAATATTGATATTGTCACAAGTAGTCATGGAAAATCAATATATTGGCGCCTATAAATAGTGATAGGGAACATTTTTCGTCACCTATATAATTTCGTTTTGTTACGATTATCTAAATCATTGCACTTGTTCTGATAAATGAATATATTTTGTGATGATTGTTGAGAAGCATCACAGAAGGAGCAACTTGTTGGGAAACTGGGTTGAAATTCAATCCTGCCAGCAGCAAAATAATCACAAAACTTTTTTGTGACTTTTGATTTTTCGAAAATCAAGATCTATTTAATTCTATAAAATGATCAACACAAATTATAATAAAGCGAAGATTTGATTCGTAACTTATTCCAAAACGTTATCTTGTCTTGTCGTATCCCTCGAATTGTTCCTAAAATTGATTTCTCTCAACTGTCGTAGCCACACAAGTGTCCGGTCTCTAACGATATCCACAAAACAGATTGAGAGAATTATGTAATTATTACAGAGAGAGTTAAGTAAGAAGTATTAGCTCCATAAAGCTTAAGCATATTTATAATAAGCTTTAGACGTTTTAGTAATTTAATTGAAATTAAATTCTAATTTTAATTAGACTTTAATTATAATTACAAAAATTCTAATTAAATATCAATTATGCCCATATAAGATTCAAAATCTCATATTAATCCTTATTTATTAAATATCTCATATTTAATCATTAAGTTTTTCAAACTTTACAATCAAGTCCAACTTTATTAAATTATTTTTGCTCTCTTCAATCCATTCTATACGTAAGTCCCATTAGGTTCTCAAATATGTTGGCAATGATTATAAAATCTAATTTTAATTAATAATCAAAATTAGATAAATTAAAACTCATTTTAATTTATTTTTAATTCTTCAATTAAATAATTTATAATCATATATCAAAATTGGTATCTAGTAATGCATCACGACTACCCAAATATTTATGAATGTCAAAGTGGTTTTGTCTAACATTTTCGTATATAATTTTCTCGTATAATTAAATCCTTTTATTATACAATGTTTCGATTAGACATAAAGAATTGAATTAATATCTATTTTATTTTGAGTCTAACTATATTAGTTCTTTGCTATTAGCTATCAATCAATTAATGATATTTGTAAACTATTTACAAAGCATTATTTCACCTTGGCCAAGGATTTCTTGAATCAATACTGATCGAGAACAACGAAACATCCTCCCAAATTACTTTAGGGTGATAAATCCTATCTTGATCACTCAGCTACCTCTATATAGTTCATGCTACATCCAATGACTACCGATTAAATGACCTATAATTAAATAAATTATAAATAGTATCAAAACATAGCAATCCCCATATAAGATAACTTTGATGACTTTAAGTCAAATGATCACTTATACAATCATCACAAGGAGAATTTCATAGACATACAAGTAATGCTTCAAATGAATTTTTCATATCGGGTTTGTTCAGTGAACTTGTTCTCTAGTAAGCACCCACGTGTTTGTTTAACTATCTCTATACTTTGTCCTATGAAATTGATTACTTCCTTCATAAGAAAAAACAAAACGTGTATACATAGATCATTGCCTTAATAACATAATGCATAGTTCACAGTTCCCTTTAGATACCTCAATATTCTCTTTATTGCTTTCCAATGTGCTTAGCTTAGATTTGATTGATATCTGTTCACCATCCCAATAGCGTAACAAATATCTGGTCTTGTATATATCACTGTGTACATAAGACTTATAAGTGCACTAGAGTAGGGAACATTCTTCATTTGTTCCCTTTCTTGTGGCGTTGACAGGCAATTGCTCTTACTAAGGCCTTCATTTTTAGCAATAGGATTATCAATTAGTTTGCAATCTTGCGTATGGAATCATTCAAGAATTCTTTGAATGTACATTGCTTGTGAAAGCAATAACAATCTCTTCAAATGATGTCTTGATATCTTGACTCCAAGAATGTGTGCCGCTTCACCTATGTCTTTCATTTCAAATTCAGAAGATAACCAATCCTTGATTTTCATAAGAAACATATAGTCATTACAAGCAATCAATATATCATCCACATATAGAGATAAAATCGCGAATTTATCTTTGGATCTCTTAACATACACACTATGGTCTTCATCGATCATTAAAAAATCATACGAAATGACTACGTTATGAAAACGAATATAACATTATCTTGAAGACTGCTCTAGGCCATAAATTGATTTTAATAATCGACATACTTTATTTTCTTACCTGCCTTGATGAAACCTTCAGTTGTTCTATATAGATATCTTCATCTAATTCTCTATAGAGAAAAATAGTTTTTACATCCATTTGATGTAATTCAAGATCCATACTAGCTATTATAGCCAGAATAAGATGGATTGAAGCAAACTTCATAACAGGTGAAAAAGTTTCCTCGTAATCAATTCCCTCCCGTTGTGTGTATCCTTTTGCTATAAGACATGCCTTATATCTTTCGATATTGCCATCAACTTTTTTCTTAATTTTGAGAACTCGTTTGTTCCCAATTGCTTTACGCAGGGAGGTCAACCAAGTCTCATACTTGATTTGATCTTAAAGAAGCCAATTCTTTTATTATTGCTTTCATCCATTCTTCTTTAGCAGGGCCAGTAAGAGCCTCATTTAAATTTCTAAGTCTTATTTCTCTTGCAGAACAATCATATTAATTTCTCCTTCAATCTCAAAATGACGTCGGGGAATTATTCCTTGATTACTTCGTCTTAATTGAGGTTCATCATAAACAAATTCATGATTGATCTGATTGCTCCCACTCAGATCAATCATCATAGAGAACCTTTTTGTGCAATTGTTCCCGCTTGGTTGAAGTTCCTCGTCTTGATTCTTTATAACAGAATCATTCTGATCAAGAGACTCACATAACAATAGTTCTTTACCTATTTTGCCATGCTTAGGAAAATCTTTCTTTAAGAATGTTACATCTCGTGGTTCAAATTCAGTTACACCTTTATTATGTTGTTCACTAATGAACAAGTATCCTTTTGAGTGTTCTCAATATCTAATATACTTTTTCTCCCTCTTGGGCCTAATTTTTTATGTTTATGAGAGAGATTATGAACATAGGCTACATAACCCCAAGGTTGGAGACTTGAAATATCAGGTCTCCTACTAGTCCACAACTCATATGGTGTGCTAGTAATTGATTTCGTGGGCATACGATTAAGTACATAGGTGGTTGCTAGCAATGCATCACCCTAAAAAGTGATTGGTAAATTTGCTTGAGCCATTATGGACCTAATCATTTCTAATAATGTCATATTTCTTCTTTAACAACACCATTTTATTGTGGAGTTCTAGGAATTGTTAGTTGCCTTTTTATTCCTTTCTCATCACATAAAGCCTTGAACTTTTCTAACAAGTATTCTTATCCATGATCAGTTCATAATGCTTTTATTTTCTTATCTAATTGATTCCCAACCAAGTTTATGTATTTTATGAAACAATCGAATGCTTTCGATTTATGAGAAATCAAATAGACATGACCATACCGAGTATAGTCTTCTATAAAAGTGATGAAATAAATTGACCCATGTCTAGCCCTTACATTCATTGGACCACATATGTCAGAATGAATTAATTGCAATAGATATAAAGCTCTTGTTCTTTTTTCAAATGGCTTTCTTGCCATTTTACTAGCTAA
>JANIPM010000233.1:18580676-18593460 GCA_027478405.1 Erythroxylum cassinoides
AAATGTATCATATAATTAATGTGAAAACCAAATGCACAGTCAAATTATCACATAATAGTGTTGAAAACATTGTCTTGAAACTTTATGCGAGACTTTTATCATAAAAAATCTCAATTAGAACGATTATCGTGCTTTCCTAGATACCGAACATACTACACGAGACATGAAACATTATGTGTCTCCCTTATGTGTAGTTCGAAACATGGAAATTCACTCAAAAATAGCTTTAAAATGCTTTAAATCATTTTCCAGAATAAAATTACCAACGTAATTAATTCAGAAAAAAATGAAAAATCACTTTATGAATTCCCTCAACTTGGAAATTGACCCAAAATATCTTGGGAAATCCTTACAAAAATTCTGAATTTCTTTTAAAAAACTTTCTCTAGTGCTAACGTCAACATGACGTCAACAGTGCTATTGCGCTAATGCCAGCCTGATTTCACTATGACATCAGCAGTGCAGGTGGAGGGATGACGCGTGCACTGCAAGCCCCAGTGCTAGACGCACCTCTATATGTATCTGGCACGTGTACTACACGTGATGTATGCGCACTGGCGCACTAGACCACTGTGTGGCGCGTGTGATGCACGCGCCTTACGCACAGATGTGTTGGCCCTGTACGGCGCGTGTATATCACCCACACGCGCCACTTGTTGGGACACATGGATGGTACGTGCAATGCACGACTGTGTCGATGCCACCCGTGGGAGTTCGAGTCGTGTGTCGATCAGAACGTGATGGAGCCATATGTAGCTAAGCCTGCCTCTCTGCCTCTCCGCCCACACTGTTCACTAACTCGACATTCTCCGTCACTGTCAACAGTGAGGGTGATTTTTGGGGACTCCGGAGCCCTTTTTCCCATTTTATGGTCCATTTTCGACCCGATTTTCATAGTTAACCTCATGTACTCCACTTTCATGCATCCACAAACGTGAAAAAGATAAAAAAATGGGTCAGAAATAACCAAAAACCATAATGGATAAAAAAACTTCGATTTTAACTATTCAATCACGTAACCGCTCTGATACCACGTGTAACACATAACATGAACCTTATTACGTGTCTCGGATCCTACGTGAGGAAAATAAAAAAAAGTAAATGTAGAAATTCCTATTTTTGGTTCCATCACACTTCCGAGATGGTTTTAGATACCAAAACAAGCTCCAATCAACTGGGACCTTCACGAGAACTCCTCACTGAATTGTGATTAATGCTTTTCTACAGTTTATTCAATACGTAAGCTCTTTTAACGAGTCAGGGATTTCGTATGCTTACGAATAATATGAACAACTGCAAGAGACCTTAACCTTTATATATAGCTTCTATATCGGACTTCCCTATCACAAATCTTATATAGGTCTGGTCCACACTAATCAGGATCTATTTTTCACCTAGACTTCAACCTATTAACTTAGATCAATTATTGAGTCACTTAACCGATAAATTATTGAAAAATCGAAAAAAAACAGTTAAATGTTATCCAACTTTATGAGAAATGTCAAAAATATCCATTAAAGTGGACTCCCTGAAATCATACCAGGGTAGGGTACACTATTTTCTTTTTAAATCATAATGCTTTTATATATTGGCTAATATCAATGCTTTTCCCAATTTGCCTTCATGTTATTTATCTCCAACTTCAAGATAGTGACAATTCAAAAAACATTAACGACATATCATTAGATAATTGACACGTTATTTTAAATCCATTTCTTTATGTCATCTTTGCTTCCTTGTTCTCCACTCTATCAAGTGCTAACTCACATCCATCCTAAATAAGAATGGTTTCCATCTTAAGTTCCCACATACCGAAATTGACATTTTGGTCAAACTTTTTAATGGAGGTTTTCGTTACTGTCATGGTTGCTACTATATTTGAAATAGGATATGGCTCTGAAACTAATTTGTTAAGAAAACGGACTTGGGGTTGTAACTAATAGCCCAAAAAGATAATAAAAATAATTAAAAAAAGATAAATAAGGCAATGGATACAAAGATTTAATTTATATGATTCGGTCAATGTAACCTACGTCTACGACCGGAGACGAAGCCAAACTTCACTAATATGTGGAATGAGTTTACAGATAATACAAAATCTATCATAAAAATGTATAGAATAACACCTCATTTAGATTAATATTTTTAGGCTAAAAGAAGAAGGAAGGACGTAAGCTCATAAAAGAAGGAAGAAGGAATTCAGATGTTGGGATCCACTAAAAGGCTTGTAGATGGCTCATATATATAGCCAAAATTTCTTCGTGCATGGTTTAGTTGATTTCATTAGTTGTCCTATTTTTTATAGGTTGGCTGAGTTTTGATAAGAGGCCAAGGTCTTCCTTTGATGTCTGACATATAATGCAGGCTTGCATTTTGAATGGAAAAAGTCTACAAAATGGGTATGAAAGTCTTAAAAGGATGGGGTGCATTTAATAGTTGAAAGGGACGGCAACTGGCCCCACCTTACATTGACTAATGTGTTCAAGCTTCATAACATTTAGAGACCTTCACCAATTACAGAGATAACATTTTATTGACTTTGAATTGTAAAGATTACAAGGGGATAAGTTGCAATTTTAGCTTACTACTCTTAAACTGATAATCAAGCTGAAGTTTAAATAGAACACAGTAAACAAATCTAAGGTGCATTAATAGAAGAATATCCTACTAAATCGACAAAATAATCACCTTAGCAAAATGGTAATACAATGTTATTTTCAATTATCAACATATCTTCATTCAAAACTACTTATTGATATGCACCCCATCTCATTCATTTTATAATACTGTTTTAACAAATCAGTGAATGACAATAACAAATTTCTCTTTTCTCTCTAAGTCTCTCTCAAATTCTCTTAATTTGTTCTAGGTTCCACGATCTTATTTCTGTATCATGCTATTTTATAATGTGTAATAAAATTCTGATTCCATTTGTTTTGTTCTAATTTAATTTTGATGACTTGCACCGTTGTAATTGTACTTTTTTCATTTTTCTCTAAAACGTAGCATTATTATACCAACTATGGAGTCAAGTTGTGCATTTTAACAATTTTATATATGGATTTATAAAGGTAAAAGACTATAAGAAAGCACATGGGTTTGCATTATTCAATTATTGGCTTTTGTATTCTTTTCAACATGTCCCTCTTTCAGAGAGAAAAGTAAAGCACGTACTTTATATTAAACATAAACATAGATCCCAACGTTTGGCAGCTGATTATTCGATGAGATTTGATTTAAATTTTATTCCATAAAATACTAGTTGGATGTAATTGTGAATTAGATCCACTGAACCGGCTTGATCATACCAATCCAATCTCAAAACTATCTTAGGCTATGAAGGGCATCAAATTCAAAGTCAGTTATGCCTAATCATTCAACCCTACCTTCGGCTATACGGTGATTTGACTCAGATAACACCACTCCTTTAAAACCAAGAAAAATCGTGTGGGAGGGAGGAGCTGATATTCAATTACGGAAATACCTCGTGATAAATAATTATTATAAATAGACTTGAATAAAAATAGTAATAACATAAAGAACTGCCAAATTTTATCAGATAATTAATATGTAAAGAGGAAGAAAAAATTTTATTACATCAAATTTAATTAATATTTTAAAAATCACACTGAAATTTAAACTGACAAGTTAAGATATTTAAGTTTTAAAAATATCAACTAGTATTAAATTAAGATTAAAAAGTTAAAAATATGAGAAAAAATAATTCTCACTCTATATATATCATTTACATAGGCCTGTGAACATATACACATATACTGAGTCTTTCTGTTTCTTTGAGCTGACTGGTTTCTTGTTATGCCAAGAATAACATCATGTTCCTTGGCCACCGTTGCTTTCACGGTGGTCGCTCCTGTTTTTGTTGCTGTAATCGTCTACCAGCTTGACTCGTTTGACCCGGCACCCTTTCCTCTGCATGAGTTCACGCAGCCACCACTGACCGCCCCGGCGAAGAACGTCCGCATGCTCCAAGGCTCGGAGTTTGTAGGCTTCGGGAAGCTACAGGAACCGGAAGATATTGCTTATGATGACAAGTCAGGCACAATTTACACCGGATGCGTTGACGGGTGGATCAAGCGAGTGAAGCTAAATGACTCGGTGGTTGGTGACAGTGCTGTGGAGAACTTGGTGAACACCGGCGGCAGACCACTTGGAGTTGTTCTCGGACCCAGAAATGAAGTCATTGTAGCCGACGCCTATAAGGTTTGTTTTAGAAAAAAATTTCTTTATTGAATGATTATTCAATAGCATATAATTGTATATTTTAGAACATGTAAATTGTTTATATGAAAATATACATATATAGCGGAGCAGAATATTCAAAGATCATCTAATGCATACAAAGAAGTGTAAACTCAACAGCGTCTTGAATGGTTGCTAGCGGAGATATCCCTTTAAGTATATCTACTTTTCCCTTAAGTCACTACTGCTTATGAATTCCTTAAAAACATACCTTGCATCTTTTCCAAAAAGATGGAAATATAACAAAGGAGTAAAAGATCTGCTGTCCTTCAGCATATGGGTGCATAGTTATGAATTATGGATAGGAAGCCGTACGACCTCGACCACAGATGCTAGCCGTCACTTTGTCTTCCAGCTAGACCCTGCCAGCTGCCACCCTAGTCTTAATCGCCTACCGACGACTTCTGTTAGGATTCAATATTTTTAAAGATTATTTTTCTATAAACAATTAAAAAATTCCCTCTCTGTCATTGCCATTGCCATTACCGAAAGAAGACACACAAAAGACAAAGTTGAACTACGTGTACTTTATTTTCTTTCTAAATCATAACGCTTTTATATATTTATTGGCTGATGTAGTGATGTTAATGTTTTTCCAAACTTGCCTCCATGGTAGTATCTCCAACTTCAGGATAGTGACAATTCAGAAAACATTAACGGCATATCATTAGATAATTGAAACGTTATTTTAAATCCATTTCGTTATGTCATAATTTTTATCATTAGATAATTGAAAAATATATCAATCTGCATATTGTAGTTGATAACATGTTACAGAAGAGTCACTAATTCTTGCTGCCTAACAGGGATTGTTGAACATAAGCGTAGATGGTGCAGTGGAGGTGCTAACCAATGAGGCGGAGGGTGTGGAGTTCAAGCTCACAGATGCTGCAGTAATAGCTGAAGATGGAACAATTTATTTCACTGATGCTTCCTACAAGTACAACTTGCACGATCATGCACGGGACGTGTTGGGGGGCAAGCCATATGGTCGCTTAATTAGCTTTGACCCAATTACAAGAAAGTCCAAAGTTTTGGTCCGCGACCTGTATTTCGCTAATGGAATCGAAATCTCGCCAAATCAGGACTACGTGGTCTTCTGCGAGACTACCATGTAAGTTGGTTGTCTGGAAATATTACAGAGGTTCTTGGTTTGGTACCAGGGTTTTACATGGCTTGGATTTCTCTGTACATGGCAGGAGAAGGTGCAGAAAATATTACATACAAGGGAAGGATAAAGGAAGAGTTGAAAGTTTCATCGAGAACTTGCCTGGCTTACCTGATAACATTCATTATGATGGTCAAGGTCACTACTGGATAGCTTTAGGCACGGTAATTCCTCATCATTTTGCTTTTTTTTTTTCCCATTTCTTTCTTTTTCCATGGAATTCTATGTGCAATACTCTAGCATTCTAGGACCGTGTAGTTCTGGTTTCAGTTAGACTACATTTTGAAGGATAATTTAATTTAAAATTCCAGCTTTTGGCAATGCATGAGCTTCTCTAATTTCTGTTTCAGTTCTTAAAATTTTCTTTTTTCCTTCTGAACCAAAAGTGTCCTATAAGACAAGGTTCCTGCAGGCTCCAGCTATTATATGTCTTACGTTCTTCATTTGCGTTGATGTAACAGGAATTTGATCGATTTTGGGACTTGATGTACAAATATCCTGTCATACGAAAGTGTCTAGCAATCATTATGAAGTACAATAGAGACTATGCCATAGCAAGGAACAGTGGCGTTTTTGTGGTGGACCTGGAAGGTAAACCAATTGCCCATTACCAAGACCCTGGATTGACATTAATCTCAACTGGGGTCAAGATAGGAAATCACCTTTACTGTGGTTCCATCGTTTACCCCTACATTATCAGTCTTGATCTGACAAAACATCCTGCAATGCCAATATAAACGTAAGCCCTTCCAGGGTCACCCTGGTGGCAATCCCTGCAGTGATCAAGTTGATTCCTCCTCCCATATGCTATAGATAGATGCAAGTTTCATTCAGGATTTTCTGGAACTATGTACTTGTGAACAAACCTATAAATTTAAATGAACTGGTAGAACAAATATATGCAAATTGTTCTCTTTCTCAAGAGAGGCTGCCCATGGCCTTTGCTTTCTCTCTTAAAATGAACTTTTGTACTTTACCCGTTGAGGTTCTAGGCAAATCCTCAAAAACTACAGAGCGAGGAGCCATGTAATGAGGCAAGCGATCTCGACAAAACTGGATTATGTCATGTTCACTGACATTGCACTCCTTCTTCAATTTCACAAACGCACATGGTGTCTGTCCCCAGTGATCATCTGGCCTCGCAACAACTGCAGCTTCTAAAATTGCTGGATGGCTATACAGGACTGTTTCTATCTCAATGGTGCTTATATTCTCTCCGCCGGAAATTACAATGTCCTTCAATCTGTCCTTTAGTTCCAAGTAACCATCATGATGCTTCACAGCGAGATCACCACTTCGAAACCATCCTCCTTTGAAAGCTTCTTCCGTTGCTTGCAAATCCTTCAAGTATCCACTCATTACAGTGTTTCCTCTGAACATGACCTCACCAATTGTCTTACCATCTGCTGGTACACTTTCCATGGTGACGGGATCTTTTACGTCAAGATCCTCCAAGCAAGGATGGGGGATCCCTTGTCTGGCTTTCATATTTGCTCTCTCTTCAGGGCACAGCAGATTCCATTCTGGTTTCCAAGCACAATATGTTCCTGGACCATAAGTTTCTGTTAAACCATACAAGTGCGATACCCTGAAACCCAGCTCTTCCATCTGGAAACAAACTTGAGGGGGTGGTGGTGCACCCCCTGTCATTACATCCACTATGTGGGGAAGCGGCTTCTGATCACTAGGCGATGAGTTCACTATCATGTTCAGGACAGTTGGTGCCCCTCCCATATGTGTCACATCGTGAAGGGCTATGTTCTCGAAGATCCCTTTTGGAGAGACCTTTTTCAGGCATATGTTAGTGCCACCCAGTACTGCCATTCCCCAAGGGAGGTTCCATCCATTGCAGTGAAACATTGGCACAGTCCAAAGGTACTTAGGCATCAAGCCAAATCCATGAAGGAAAATTGTAGCAAGTGTATTCAAATATGCACCCCTATGATTATAAACAACTCCTTTAGGTCTTGATGTTGTGCCAGAAGTATAATTTAAACTAATGGGATCCCATTCACTTTCTGGTCTCCTAATTTCAAACCCTTTGCAACCATTTGCCACCAAACTTTCATATTCGTAAGTGTTTGAAGTGATGGTGGGACAAGGACCTTCATACTCGGAGATTAGGACTATGATGATTGGTCTACTTTCTGTACCTTGAAGAAGATCAAGTGCTTTTTTAAGGACATCAAGCAACAGGTACTCTACAAAAATCATCTTGGTCTGGGAATGTTTCAACAGAATAGCTAAGATATTTGCGTCATATCGAGTATTAAGGGTACAGAGAACTGCCCCTGCCATTGGGACTGCAAAATGTAACTCGTACATAGCTGGAACATTAGGGCTCAGAGTTGCAACCTGCAAAAGTAACAGTTCTAATTTTCTGTTAAATAATAAATTGAAAACACCAAAGACAAAAGCACATCGTAATAAAGTTGTGATCATTCTGAAAGAAACCATAGAAAAACGTAGTTTTAATACAAGCACACACTCAAACCACTGAATTCATTCAAACTAACGATATGACTTAACACTGAAATAGAGTTCTGTCGTTTCATGGTATGTTAAAAGTTATTTTGTCGCCTGGAAATCGGTTGCTTGATTGAGTCAAATTGATCCAAGGACCTCCAACCAATTCCATGGTCAAACTAGGAGCATAAGAAGCATAATTTACCATCAACCATTTCAATAATTTCTGAAAGCAAATTAAGCATTTCAAACAACAATGGCAGGAGTTCATCTAGCAAGATACCTTAGAAGATGTTTATGGTTGTTTCAATCTACAAGAAGGAAAGAGATTTCCAGGACAGGGGAGGAAACTCAACCATGTATATACATCTATATCATGCCAAAGGTTCAACAGATAGTTAACGACCAATTCGCAAAAATAGCAATCCAACATCTACTAGCAAAACCAAGCAAGAACAGAAGAAGAAATTCTGAAACAGCAAAGGTGACTCAAATGTATCATTTGTAAACGACTGTGGAAAAGATTAACGTACCACATCGCCCCGAGAAATTCCCAGCTGGGTCAGAGAAGAAGCCAGCTTGAGGCAACGTTGATGAGTCTCATGCCAAGTATACTCAACGGAACCATGAACAACGGAGGTTCGGTCTCTGTAAACCTTAGCAGATCGCTCCAAGAAGCTTATGGGAGACAAAGGAACATCATTTGCAGAACAGCGGACCAGACCCTCCATAGATTTCCATGAACCCGGCACAGAATCCCCTGGAAAGTTTTGTGACGACAACAACCGAGTGTCTCGAAATGGGCTGAAACTGTAGAGGAAACGAGTTCCGAAAGGTTGTCTGAAGAAGTGACGCATCGTGAGTGTAGACCTCGGGTTGAAAGCAGCGGAAAGTTGTAAAAGGTTGGATGAAAAGGTGAAGTCCTCCCCAGGAAAAAGGGTCTGTCATGGTAAGTTCGGAACTGTGTTCAAATCGGCTATTAAACGAAAATTTAATGGCTGTAACAAAGTTGTTTTAAAGGATAGGATTAGACAGGTTACTTTGAACAGAGAATCCTCCCTCGTCTGTCTGTGATAGACATGTTTTATCTTATCAGGAAATCAATAAACAAACGATTATTATAACTACTAAAAAATGTGATTCTTGCTGTCAGGATCAGGAGGTTTGAATAGGATTGGTGAGCCAATATGTTGGTAGTCTGATAATCGGTGATCTGCGCCAGAAATTTGTGGAGAAACGGGACTCAGCTGAGGACTTGCGTTGCGTGTATACCTACTGAAGCCTGAGTTGGCATTGAAGTCTAAGCCAGTTGCTTCTTTCAATGGAAAAAGAATAATATAGAACTTGTAGCCTTCACGTTAAAGATTCCAATTATTGAAACAATTTAAGTGTCTGATCTATTTTTAAATTCCATTAAATTGATGGTCAGATGGATTAGATCCAATTAGCGTCAACTGTTATGACGCACTCCATAATCATCTATGCAATTACGATGGTGATGGACTGTATTACCCTTGAATTTCTTACTTTAGAGTATACTTTGAAGCCTCGGTTTATTTATGTTGAATGGTCATCCATCTTGATGTTTTATCACATATTTTGTTTTTCAGGAAATGAAGAAGTGGAATGATCACATCGGTAAAGACGGAGTGGCAGAAGGAACTCATTAACGCTATTCGGAATTGATGACCACAAATTGGTCCACTTCTAGTGCATTGTCCCTTTCAGTTTTCACACAAAAGACATGATAAGCAATCACGAGTTGAAATGATAAAAAGATAAGATTTAGTCCGAATCAAGTATTAAGCTTAGGTTCAAATTTTGACTTTCTTACAGTGCATTCACTTTTTCTTCTTTAAATTTTGAGCCCCCTTTCATTTCATGTTTTCCCTTCAATCCTCTTTTCTTTCTCTTTCATAAAAATACAAATATTTACCTTTTCATAGGTTTGATTCATGTTTATAGTCATGGACCCTAGATCATGCCTCGAGCAAATTTTTTTAAAAATAGAACCTTGAGTTGAGTTCAAACTTAAAATTATTGACAAAATGATGTTGTTTTGAATAAAATCATATCAATTTTATTTTTAACTTTAAAAAATAAAAATTTAACAAGTCAAGCTAAACTATGCTGAGCTTTGGGTTGTCAAAGCCTTATCAGGCCCAAGCAACGTGTAACATTCCACTGTCATAGAGTACATACCAAAACACCCAGTGGACATTTCAATACATAACCTACAATAATGGGATGTCAGAGCAGTCATTACAATCACTTAGTCATGACTTCATCATTTATATTCTCTTAAAAAGTATGATATAGAAAAAAAAACCACAATATTTTAAAACCGAACTCCTCATTTCATTTTTTTAAAACCGAATATACATTGCACCTTTTATGATATCATCCAAAATATGCACATGATCCAAACCTAATTCAAAACATGCTACATAAAAAAGGAATTATACAAAATGTCTAACTAAATCTTTTAGTCTCACCTTATCAACCTTTGAGTCATTTTTTCTTCACAAAAGTGCAATAATTATGCTTTTTGTAGAGTCTCTCAGTAGCTAATGTCCTGTCTCGATCCTAAAAAATCAATGATTTGGTGAGCTTTGCGAACTCAATGAGATAACCATCATCAATGGTTCACTCAATTCATGCAACATATCAACACACGTAATATGTTATTCTTCTTTGCAGTTTGCAAGAAGCATCACCTATCATATTCTCATTCAAATACAAGACAACAATACATTTTAATCAGTCAAACATTCATATTACAATGTTTATGCAATGTTCGTGAGACTCACTTTCACATATTATTATTGTAGTGACCAAGTACCTTTTTACTAACCCATATCTCTCATGAGTACTGAGCTGTATCAGGTAATGTTCCATATTCCTTAGTGGATACCGAGTATATTTGCAACTGAGCCTGAGGCTCTGATCATAATATGAGCTTTAAGTTTTTTATACTGGCGACTCCAATCACAACTACCTTTATCTTTCATGCATTCATGTAATGGATGCTTTACATTCTCATATTCTCGATCAATCATGTGATTTCACATTCACATTTAGAACATATTTATCATCAGACCTTGGTCCTGCATTCAACAAAATTGTTGAGAATCA
Organism: Erythroxylum cassinoides; assembly: GCA_027478405.1. Classification (NCBI taxonomy): domain Eukaryota; kingdom Viridiplantae; phylum Streptophyta; class Magnoliopsida; order Malpighiales; family Erythroxylaceae; genus Erythroxylum; species Erythroxylum cassinoides. The sequence goes on from JANIPM010000233.1 coordinate 18,591,706, forward strand.
TTTATTTCTTCACATTCACATATAAGTAGTACTTCAAATATCACATTCATACATCACAACCCTAGGACCTTCAATGTCCGAAATCAAACAACCAATCTCACATTCATAAGATAATTCAAAACAGAATTTAAGCAAACAAATAATTAAGTGAGGTCGTTTAAGTCACTTACAGATCTCTCCAGAAACTATTGCCTTGATGTCTCGGCAATGTCTGAAAATTGGCGATCAATATGCTCCTCTATATCATGCAATATATACACATTAGTACACATCATAACTTTGCACAATTATAAGTATTAATTTATGCACATTTATGTGAATGGAATATGCACAATACATGTTTAATGACAAACCCAGGTATTTTTCCATTATTCTAGTCACTTTATCATTCTTATATCAAAACTCACATAAGTAAAACTTGTACTTAGAGTTTGCACCTCAATAAAAATAATTTGAATCCAATTTCATAATCTAATTGATCACTCTAGATTTTTCTAAAAACAGACTTTCGAGTCTACTTTGCACGATCAATCTGACCAAGAAAATGGAGATATCTGTCAACACTTCTTTCTAGAAAATTGATCCCCTATGTGTTAAGTTTCTAATGACACCAAGATTATACAATTTAATTCAGTATTCCGAAAGTTATACTCAAAATACTTATTATTCTTAAGCTACAACAGTATTCTATACTCAATTTCAAGTCAAATTCTGGAACTCTTAGAGATAGACTTAGATTTCGATTTCTTCAAATAATTTGTATCCATATATCTCTAGTTTAATATAAATTAAGAATCATCCTATTTGGAAATCTAAAGATCAAGATATAGCTAAAATATCGAAGCATATTCAGTAACAATACTCTATTTATCAATATTCCAGCACTCCTCATCATTTTTGTCCCAAATTCATCAATCAATCTTTTCCGAATGATTTTATATGATCATAAATTTTGGTGGAGAGGAAGAACAATGTGTTATGAGTTTGTTGGTTGAAATTTCATGTCATTTGGAGGCTGGGAGAAGAAGTTATAGCCAAAATATTGAAGGATGTTCAAAACTGTCTCCTTTTCTATAAACCTTCAAAGTCAAGATCGTGCCTCAATCGTGCAATGTCACGATCGTGCCTTGTGCACGATCATGACCTGCGAGATGGATCACCAAAGTCATGATCGTGTAGAAGCACGATTGTGCAGAAGCACGATCGTGCTTTTCCAATTCCTTCTTCAATGTCACGATCGTGCAGACATATGATCGTGCAACTCTTCCTTCTTCTGAAACTGCAGATTTTCTTTCTTATCTTCTTCCTTTTTGCTAAATCTTCCATTTATAACTTGTATGCTCCCTATTTCCTCTTCATTTCTACTTTTATTTAAACTCAACTCACACACAAACAAATAAAAAATCCATGATTAAACATAAACATAAAAAACAGAATCTATTCATGCATATCCTTTACGTTTTTTTTGCATTTCTTCTTTCATTTTTTTGCACTTCCTATTTTTCTGCTGCACTTTCTCATCTTCTTTCAACACGTTCACTCCATCTTAATTTATCATTTTAATCCTTCTTAAATCACGACATCACCTTTTCCTTAACTCTAAACTCATTTTTAGCTCATTTCTAAAACACTAAAAAATTCACGTGAACAATCGAAAAAGAAAACAGAGCATATACTGATCAATTTTTTTCATGAATTTTCTACACTCTTCTCATACACATTTTCATTGATTATTCAAACTTAAAAAATAATTTC